>CM076580.1:1326330542-1326628098 GCA_034641835.2 Pinus albicaulis
ATTTTTGTAAATAAGCAATTGTGTGCAGCTTGTCAAACTTTTGCCACAATTTATGAAGGGTCAAACTGTTTAAACTTGACTTATTCATATTTCAATTTCATGTTATAAAATAGAGAATAAATATCTGACCAAACAGTTTAATCTTGGCAGATAAGTAGATAGGTAGAGTTAATAAAAGGTGCTCAACAGTTTAATCTGAGCCCTTGGATGCAATAAGTGTAGAAATAGATAGATTTATCATGTAAAAAGAAAAGGTTGAAAAGGGTTTGCAAGTCTAAATGCACCCTAATAAAGAAGAGAAAATGGTAGTAGTAGATAGGGTAGGTAGATGGTGTTGCAAAGTTTTATCTGATGAATGATGCTGCTAAATGTTTTTGATCCTTTACTTTCATCACAAGTACTGAAGCATAAAATACACTGAAGAATTCACAGAAAACAAATTCAAAATCATTAACTTCCCACATCACTTTCCCCTTAAGTTTTACTAATTTCCCCCAAAGTACTAAGGTATTTGGAAATCAAAGGGGCTCAAGGCATTTCCTTGACTTTTGGAGGGACCGGACCCTCGGCCTAATGATCAAAAAGACCTAAGTGCTTGAGATAATTCATCATTATAATTATTCATCTTTAACCTTGTCCTAAGTAAAATCTTATTTTGCTTAGGAAAATTATGCAAAATTCCATAAAAATCCCTCAAAATAACTTACTATCCTAAGTTTAAGTGTTGAAGATGAGATATTGCAAATTTACTTCAGAAATTGTCACTTTCTTAGATGTGCAAAGTTTTTTTTGAGTTCCCTTGTCCCTTTGTCATATTTACATTTAACTCTATTTACTAAATCCCGAGTGAAAATGCCCTATCCTAAGTATATAATTCCTTTTAAATTAATATCCCAAAAAACCCTCTATTATGTTTTAACCAAAGTATTTACTTCCCAAATATTCATTAAAAACCCACTATACAAGCCATTTGGTTAAATATATCATTATACAATAATCCCGCCCTTATGATAAGTTAACTATATTGGTTATTTTATCATATAATAAAATAAAAATCATATATACAAAAAAAACTTTAAACATATGATTTATATGTTTAATACAAAAATATAAACCAAACCCAAAGTTTTATTTTCTAAACCAAAACTTGGGAAAAACCCCATGCCACCGTGGCTCATCCACCTGGCATCCCATCCGAAACTTTAATTAAAGACCAGCGCGCACAATTCCTTACCCCGACCCTTTTCAACCGTGGATTAACTAATTATCTGAATTAGTTAATAACCAAACTTTCCACCTATTAGATGCCCCCCGGGATGATTAATAGAGTTAATTGTGTTTAAAACCCCGCCGGGCCCGCGCATTAAACCCCCACCATCTATCCGTCCCGTCCACTGTTCGATCTCCCACTGCAAGATCTACGGCTAACGTTCATTCCGCTAGCCATCCAATACCTGAAAAATAACCAGCGGGGGATTGGTGGTATTTGACCAGTCTCCCGTCCACGTGTCGCTACTTTTATGGAATCGTTGCCCGCTCATTCAAAACCACTCTTGTCCATAACTGGTGCAGGGATCACCGCTTACCGCCCGACCCTGCACACGTCAGCCCGTACTAATATGACTTCACTCCTCGAAAAAATAAAAAACCCTTTTAACTTGTAAATAAAGTGAATTTTCGTGTTTTTCCCCGTTATTTTCGTTATTGAAAACGACTGCGCTTTCTGCTACGATTTTCAAATTTCCGCTGAAATCTACTGTGCTATCTGATTTCGCTCCAAGATTCCGCTGCACCTGTGTTCGAGTACCCTCCTGCCATCGCCTGATACCTGTTAAAAGTCAGTTTTCCTTCAAGAACAGGTATTTATCCTAGAACACTTCGAACTTCAAAAGAAAGTCTGTTTTCTGTGTTTTCCACTGAATTAGTGATTAAAACTTATCACTGAGATCATTCCCTGAGATTTAAGACTGTGAATTGTTCTCCTGAACTTGCAATTGTGCCAATTTCCCCATTAAAATTGAAATCACGCCCGGCCTGTGAAGAAAAACCAGAAACCTCCGTTTTGAATCCACAAGAACCAAAATGGAGGCCCCGGCAGCCTTGAATGTAACTCCATTGAATGCCCCCCACAGAGAGTTAGAATATTTGCCCTTAGTGGATAAAGATTTTCAGATTAAAGACTTGCATTTTGATGAAATCCCCCTTCTGAGTTATTGTCGCTACAGAGACGATTATTCGAAGGGGCAAGATGTCATTGGGTTGTGGGAATCCAATCTCCCGAGATATCTCATCCCCTCAGTCCTCATTTTCCCAGAAATTATCCACTACTATCATTCTAACTATGATCCAACTCAACGAGCAGTAATGTCCCCTGACCAGAGTGTTCTGTTCCCTATCACTCCTCAGGCCATCAATGCAATGCTACATTTTGAACCTGGTCAAAACCTCACTCCCTTGTCCATTGGGGAATTGCTTGAAAAATCTACTCGGTTGTCCCCTGAAGAGGTGATCAGAAGATCACATCCTTGGATAAACAGTCTTAATACTAGTCATAAGATTTTTTTACTCCAAGATTGTTATCAAATCTATTCAAACAAAGGTTAGAAAGCATAACAGCTAAAGAGTATCAGTGGTTAAAGTGTATCAGGTAAAAGTCAGTGAAAGTTAAAATGAAGTTACAGAGCAATCAAAGGTAAACAGTAAAAGTAAATACAGAAGGCAGTAAAATGGTAAAAAGATATGAGAATACTTTCACCAATAGTGAGGTTTGTCTAAAGTGAAAGTAAAATAGTCAAAAGAGCAAGAAAGTAAAAAGATGAAAAAACATAACAAGAAGGAACATTTTTTGCAGAAATTGCATATTTTAGTCATAGTTTTGCAGAAACTATTGTGATCAATAAAAAATTAATTTTACAACACTGAAGGAGGTTTATGTTCTTAAGAGATCCATCTACAAAAACCTCTCTCACTTTTCTAACAGCCATTATGGTTTTGGAAATAGTAAACAATGTTGGAAAGCACTTTTTGCAGAAAATATTGTGGACAATAAAAAATACATCTTACAAAACTGAAGGAGGTTTTTGTTCCTAAGAGAACCATATACAAAAACCTATCTCAGTTTTTGGACATTAATTTCATACTGAGAGATACATGCACATCTTTAGAGGATATTTTTCAGACTCTGTAAAACTCTGTTTTACATATATTTTTGCAGAGCCTATTGTGCACAGTTGGAGAGGAATTTTAGGAAAGTGAAAGAGGTTTATCTCAAAAAAATATTTATATACAATAACCTCTTTCACTTTTTACATATATATTACGGATTGAGGAATATAAAGGTATCATTGGACCCAAAATTTGCAGAATTGTTGGAGCAGAATTTCACAAAAAAAGGAAGCAGTTAGTGACTTGGATGCCTCATCATCAGCTAAGAGTTGGATCAAATTCGAATTATCCTCTTTGTCATCACCTATCCATACAAAATAGTGCCAAATAGATGAATTAGTTTGAGTGTCCTTTACTTAAGTTCTATTTATGTAAAATAGTTGGAGAGATTTGTGAACTAATCTTGATATTTTTCAAGATATTTTAGTTTAGAATTTGTATAAATACTTCACTCTTGGAAGTATTTTGGGTGGATTCTATTACTTTGCTGTAACATTGAGATTTTCGGAATAAAATCATTTTGGAGAAATTTATTCGTGGCTTACTGGATGACGATTTGAAGCTCAGGACTTTTTGCAGGATTCATGTGTTGGACTGCAGTTCAATAAGTCTTTCTACCCTTTGTCTTAAGTTTTATATCAGTGTATAATATCATTATGTCCATTTCTGAATAATTTACATAAAGGATTGAATCAGAATTTACTTAATTGTACTCTGATTTCAGATGTTATTGTTCTTAATGTTTTCCTCTAAATTAGTTATAAGCATGAATTCTTAAATGCTCTTGCTTTGCTAATTTAAACATTGTTGATTACTATAATAAAGAATTCTTCATTGCTCTTTGTTTGTAGTCATCTCATTTCTTTGTTTTGAACATGGTGAAAGATTCTTAGTTGCCTTTCATCCATTCAAAATCATCCCATCCACTTTAAATTTTAAGGATTGTTCTCTGTCTAGCTACCTTGCCCTGTAAAGCCATCTCGTGTGTAGAATAGAAATCCAGTAAAGCCATCCTTTGACTCCATAGCCCAATGGACTAAAAACTTTCAACCTTGCCCTTAGTTTGTGGATTCCACCATTTTTCAAACAAACTCTTGGATCGATAACTAGCCTAAAACCTTCTAAGAACAAAGATAAATTATAAAGAGAGAGCCCTCTCTGGATGCAGATTGGCTAGATTCTGCATCTAAAGGTTGGTTTGTGGTTACCTCGGGTATACTTTCCTTTTCTTACAACTTCAAGGAAAACTTGAGTGATAACTGTATACACGAGTTTATTTCAGCATATCTGCGTGTATACGCGAGTTCAATTCATAAAAACCACGTATGCAATTATGTGACAGAAAAGGTTAAGTTTACAGATATGATCTTTAAATACTGATTTAGACCCCCCCCCCCCCCCCCCCCCTCTCAATATTTTTCCCAACAAAAGGGAGAAGTGTTTTTGGAAGTAAGTGGGTCTTCAAACTGAAGAGAAATATTTATGGAAGCATTGAAAGATATAAGGTGAGACTGGTAGCAAAAGGGTATTCTCAAGTAGAAGGTATTGACTTTCATGAGTATTTTACACCGGTCAGAAAAATTTTCTATTCATACTGTGTTAGCAATAACTGCATTACTTGACCTTGAGTTAGAATATTTAGATGTTAAAACAACCTTTCTTCATTGATATTTGGATGAAGATATATATATGGAACAAGCTAAAGGTTCTCTACAATATTGCAACAAAAGATTAGTTTGCAAGCTAGGGAAATTCTTTTATGTCTTAAGGAAGTCTCTCAGAAAGTGGTACAATAATTTTGACTCCTTCATGGTGAGCCAGAACTTCACTAGACGTAAGTATGATAATTTTGTGTACTTTAAGAGTTTCACTGAAATATTAATTATATTTTTATTTTATGTTGACGATCTGCTTATTGCAACAAAAATCATGGATTAAATAAACATGTTAAAGGATTATCTTTATAGGACATTTGATATGACGGATCTTGGAGATGAAAAACATATCTTATGAATGGAGATACAGAGTGAAAGGAGAAATGGAAAGCTCTAGTGATCACAACAGAAGTATGTGGAGAAATTACTTACAAAGTTTGTTATGGATAATGTGAAACCTCTTATTGTTCCTTTAGCTTCCCATTTTATGATTTCTTCAGGTTTGATTCATAGAACTGATGAAGAAAGTAAGTATATGTATTTTGTACCATATGAAAACACAATAGGAAATTTAATGTATGCGTTGGTATCTAAAAGACCTAACATTTCACATCCAGTTGAATTTTCATCAAGTTCATGAAAAATACAGGAGAAGAAGATTGGAAAGCAGTGAAATGGGAGCTTTGGTATTTGAGAGGCAGAAGTGACAATTGTATCATCTTTAATGGTTGTGGATATTTCGTCTGCGGATATGTGGATGCAGACTATGGAGGTGATTTGGACAATAGAATATCTACTACACAATATTTCTTTACTCTTGTAGGTGGATCAATTATCTAGGTGCTAAATCTTCATGAAATAGTTGTTTTGTCTGCTATTGAAGCAGATTATATAACTTCTTCAAATTATTTTAAAGAGGTAATTTGGTTGAAAGGTCTACTTGATGAGCTTGGAAGCACCAGTACAAAATGGCTAATTGGTTACGAAAAAACAACTAAAATTTGCTTATAAATGACTATTTTACGGTCGATGACCAATAGTAGCTAATTTACAGTATCTTATAACGCGACCAACTTTTAGTCATTTTTAGCTTAGTAATTAATTGGTTTTCCCAACTTTATTGTCTAGTAATATATTTTGTCATTAATTTGGCCATTAATTTGGTTATTAATTTAGTCATTAATTGGCACAATTAATGACCAAATATGCAATAAAATATATTACTAAATGATCACTCGAGAAAATCATTTAATGACCTGGTCGCATTATAAGATATTGTAAATTAGCTACTAATAGTCATATATATGCAAATTTTAGTCATCTTTTGAAACCAATTAATTACCAAATAAATATGACTAAATTTTGGTCGTGTTATAAGATACTATAAATTAGCTACTAATAGTCACATATATGCAAATTTTACTCATCTTTTGAAATGAATTAATTACCAAAGAAATATGACTACATTTTGGTCATGTTATAAGATACTGTAAATTAGCTACTAATAGTCATATATATACAAAATTTAGTCATCATTTCTAATCGAAAATTTATCATTTGTAGTAGTCATTTATCTCTTTTATGGTAGTTTCGTATTCATTATATAAATGACTATTTTAGTAGTTTATATTAATTTCATTTACTTTCATTAACAATCATTATAAGAAACTAATTTAGTCGTATGTTAATTTTATTTGTTTTCATCATGAACAGAGATAAAATACTAATTTATTAGTTTTATATTCATTGTATGTATTCATTATTAATCAACATAAACTAACTAGTATTATTTTCCAACTAAACTTTAAAAAAAAAAAAAAACATATAATGTACATGTTCATCGAATATGAAAACAAAAAGTTACTATGTTAATTTCAATACTAAATAATATTAAATTCAACTTTAAATAATTTCAACCACAAATTATATTATACAAAATATCAAGTATTAGAATTAATTTCCAACTTAATATTGGTTGGAATACAATTTACAGATGAAATATCGTTTCATCACTTCTAAACATTATCATTGTGTTGCCAGGGAATTGGAGGAGAATTCACCAACTCAGAAGACTTGACCATCAATATCTATGTGTGTGTCCTATGCAGGATATTGGCTCTACAGGTACCATTAGAGAAGTTCTCTTCTCTCCCTCTTTAATTTTTATTTTTTCACTCCAATGTTATTGTTCTCCTCTTTCTTCAATTATTGCTTCTTACCATCAATATTGAGTTCATTTTCTGAAAAAGAAAGAAGATACAATGCAGAGGATAATACAGGAAGGACGATTAACACTGGAATATAGACTACAGTAGACTATAAAATATTTATACGATATATACCTCAACATCAACAATTTTTTCAATTCCATTTTCCCACATAAAAACAAGAAACACGAACAAGTTTTCTTCAATTGGAAAATATTGGCTTCTATGTGTGTAACACTGCTCCTTGAAAATTTCATTTTTTTCTCAGTAATAGCTCTAATTGATTCTTGTGATTACACTATAAATCGTCACATTCCGACGTAATCATACCATGTTACTATTTATTTGTTTATAGTTTTTAACAGTGTTTCATTTTATCACCTTGTCAATTTCACTTCACTGTTAATATAAGATTAAATTTCTTTACTCAGTATGAAAATGACACATTTTTAAATCCTTCCATTCCTACTCATGAATGTGTTGTTCTTTTTTTTTTCCACTAACTTTATAATATTTACTCAGATGGCCTATGCTTCATTCACATTGTAAATTTACAATCTAAATATGTGATAACATTTATTATGTGACCAATATATATGTATCCCCTCGTTGTTAAGAGTATTACCATACCTCTTCCCCATATGTACTTAAATATATCTATCACATTTCCTTATCACATTTAAGGGTATGCTCACATTAACAAGTGGTATTAATATGTGTTTGACATGTACGATTCAATTGTGTTAATGTTTTAACTATAACATCTATGCATGAATTCGAACTGACTTCAAATCTAGTTTACATAATTGATAATAGTAGATATTCCAAATGTCTATTTTCCTTGGCATCCTATATTATAGTCTTAGGAAATTAAGATTTGGTTCTCATGAAATTTTTCAATCCCACTACACATAACCCTTCACTAATTTGATGTACTCCTATTTCTCAAAAGTCTCACATATACATATTATGGTCTTTTACCATTCAATGTGTATTACTACTTTTAAACCCTGTTGACAGTGTCCACCCACGTGGATTGTATTTTCTCTTCAACGTGGCATAATTATATTCTATTTACCAATACGCATATACTCAATGTACTATGAATTTACAACTCAGTTTTCAATGAATTTAACCATTAATATACAGATCATAATTTGTAGGGAATTGAATTCTCGAGATAGAATTATTTATTTCGTTTTTAATGCGTTCGTCCCAACTTCGTATATCATGTTTATTGAGTCACTGCAACTAAGGTATTTTATGATCGCATGGTTTTTATGGTGGCGTACTCTATCACATGGGTCTCAGACGTAACCTGTGGAACCATGTGAAAATTTGTCTCAACCCTGATCTGTGACACTTGGATGGTGTAGATCACTCTGAGGTTAGTGTTTCTAGTTTCGATAACTGATTCAGATTTGGGAATGTGACTCATTTTTTCTTATTTTTGTTCTAGAAAATGTTGTTCACAATGCATTATTCTTCACTCGAATTCTTCGTTGTTTCCTCTGTAATTTCATATGGGTTTTAAATGAATGGAATGGCATAGGTGGCCATATAAGCTCGGTACAAAATTAAATTTCGTCCCCTTATGGAAACCAGTAATTATTTTCATTTTACTTCTCTAGAATGAGTTAATTTGGTTAGATTAAAGGTATCAAATATGTATCATTTTGTCTCTTAGGAATTTTTATTCACTTCTAAATATGAATAATAGTAATACCCTAAAACATGGAAGAATATTCAATTAATAAAATTTATTATTTGGAATAATTGAGGCAAAGGGAATGAGAGCAGTAGTAGAGCAGGAAAAACTCCAAGAAATACTGCTAGGAACTAATAATTGTAAAAAAAATAGATGGTACATTAATAATGCGATCCTAGTACAACATAAATCTTAGAAAATTACCCTTATATGTCCTTGTATAGGACATACTGATGAATCAAATTAAATTCAAGATTAAAAATACGATATGTTTGACCTGGTAGGAGGAAAAAGTAATGAAAAATCATATCTGGAAAAGGTTGCAAAGAGACAGTGAGACCTAAGTATCAAACATACGATTCTTATTTCAGAATGGAAATAGGAAGTTGGTTGAATAAATAAATTTAAATCGATTGCCATAGCAACGAGATGAATTAGAAACCGGCATTAATAAAAAAAAATGGTCAATGTGTCGAAGATCAAAACTATAAACTAATATAAGTTTTGAGATGTAAGGTAATAACTGATACACTTGATGAGGTAAAGATCAAGTGGGAATTGGAAATTGTGATATATACAACTAGTAATAATTTTAATTACTATCACCATATGAAACAATTGAGAGAATCAGTCAATTATTAAGTACATGAAGTGCATGTATGAACTAGAAAAAGGTAAGTAGAACCTCTGAATATGAAAAAGTTGGTTTTCTAAATTTATGAACTTCTAATGAAGAATTTTTTATTTTGTTAAGTGTGCAAAGTGTAACAGGAATTGGACCACTCCAATCAAAGGAGTCAAGGTGAAGAGACGTGCAGAGAAATCATCAAGAATTTCAAAATTGACTATGTTTGCAGGAGGAGGAAGTCTCACCGAAAAACATGGAATGATAAGTAGTTGTGATAAAATTGCACTATACTAATATGAACGTTGAAGGGTTTTGCTAACAAGTGAATTTATTGAAATATTAAAGTTCAGAATGTTGTTGTGATTATTTCTTATCAATATTTATATGATACTACTCATATGAATTGATATGAAATGTGGACAGGCAGAAACAGGAATAAAATATTCTACCAGATATACTTCTTATAATGAAACAGGAAGAAAATAAAACTCCAAATTATAGCAGTGAGTAAAGTAAAGGCAGAGGAATGTACTTGTACTCTAAAAAAACTGTTGGGATCTAGAGGAAAAGATGAAGGCAGAATCTTCATCCCGAGTTGAGAAATCAACATCGAAATTGTTAACACCGAGGACGATGTTCAGTTTTAGGGGGGAATATGTAATGTCCCTAAATTTCTACTTTTAAAAAATAGTGAGTTAAAGACTCTAAGCGTCAAAGTGGACCCCAAGGAACATATTGTTTGTGAATATATTTTATTAAATTAAATTAATAAAATAAAATAGGAATTAATGTGAAATGACTAGATGATGATTAGAGATTTGGAAACTGAATCCATGAGGATGGATAAGGTTGTAGGAATTTCAAATTTCTCCAAAAATCCTTGGAGGAAATAAATAAAAAAATAGCAATTTATATTAGAGATAAAAATCTAAAAAGATGCCCCAGTAAAGAGGAAATTATTGGGAAGAGGTGGAATAAAGCTAGAAAGTAGAAAAGCTAGCTTTAAAAGTATCTTTGTGGAATAAACAAAGGGAATGCCTAGAGACACAGGAAAGGAGCACCCTGATTTAACTGGATGCAGTGAAGAGAAACATACAGATGGGAAAGAAATATTATATAATAATATTTACAATAGACAAGAGGTTGTCTATCACTAGAGGAAAAAGGATCTCTTCTTGGGGGTAAGTTGTGGTGAAAGAGCTCTAACGTTGGGACGAAACTAGTCTACCTTAAGAGGTATGCACATCTAATTTGAATTGTTATTGAGTTGTTTGTTAATACTATGATAATTTACTAAATGGGTAAGGTAGTTGGATCTATATGAAATTATGGTTTGGATATATATCTATGTTAAGGAATGAATATGAATTAGAAATATAGTTTGATTGTTTGTACATTGAACATAATTAACTATTGAAAGAATAGCTTATTTTGTATCGTTGTATAGTCCTATCCTCTAGAGGACGAACTCTCAGAATGTATAAAACCCAGTATTGCGTCTAGATCTGATGTAATAACCTCACTGCACACATTTTTTTTTCCTGCTTCATATTATTCGATAACTTTCGCCCCTATAAGTTTCCATCGCAATTCGACGAGATCCATTACAATCTCTATATTATCGTCTTTTTTGTTTTGTCTCAAAGAGACGATATTCTATCGCCAATACTAACATTATCATTTTCTCTCATAGAATTATAGTATTTTGCTTAATACTATTAACAGTACTCTTTTCATAACCTTGTGCATTGAAATAAGGCTAAGGTAACCACTTATGGTCTTTCTATGACCACTCATTAAATTAACTATCTTTAACCTATATCTTCACCTCATTTTCATTGTTACTCCTTTTGATGATATTTATATATTTATATATATGAGGCCTCCTCATCAAATATATATATATTTCACTTTATTTATATTAGGGAACCTATTTAATTTTTAGCTCCCTTATTCATTAATGTGTTAAATAACATGAACTCATGTATTCAAAGGAAACTATATAGTATTCCAAAGATTAATATTATATCCATATACGATATACTTATATGATATACTCGAGGAAATACTTTCATTACTCCCTACCTCTATTGATTTCACAATACATTGGTTTATTATTTCGGGTCAACACCATTGCCACCTTAATCGATTTCTATCTAGCTATCACTTACTAATATGCATTAATTACATTATCACGAGTTACTAGAATAAGCTTACCTTAGGTTTGGAGTTACACTTCAACATGAAGGTGCCCACCAACTTGTCGTTTAGTTCGAGAACATTAATGGTGGTATTAAATATCAAAGTACATCATTTTATACCCATTTCCACTCCAACAAATTTGTGAAGAGACAGGTAGTACCAACTCTTAATTTCTCTCCGTCTCATCCCATGTCACCTAGTAGTATTTATTAAATGTTGAGATCTCTAGAGTTTACCTCGCGGGATTTTCTACAGGTTTGACATGAGCACACTTCATTTTATGAGACCATCTCATCAATCCATGTTTTAACTCACATCTAATTCCACACGGATGATGGAGATATTATGAAACTTATAGTTTGCTGAGGGGTATATTACTTGGTTTTTACAGTGTTTACGTTTCCTCTAGCGCTCATCTAGAATGAACCCACAATAATTCCAGCCTTCTCTACTCACGATGTCGTTAATTTTCTTAGGTAATTTCCTCCATTTCTTCCCTGAAATTTATGTTAGTTTGGTGAAGGATAGATTGTCTCTTATAGGTTTTACTGTTTACACTCCTAGAATTTTCACATGGTAACATAGTTTTAGATTTGCGTTTTTTATTCTAAGAATGCTACCAAAGTTCCTTTCAGTGATATGGTTGTGGCCTTTATGGTTTCTAAATTATTTTCTCTTAAGATAAATAGGACGTTGAGTTTTTCCTGCTTTGGTATTCTTCGTCTTTTGTACTACTGTATTTAATAAATTGTTTGAGACCCTATGACCTGGTTTCCAGCTCAGTCTCGAGGTCCACTTATAGAGGAAGATTATTTTCGTTTCTTAATTTATGGTTATCTAATTCAACTGTTCATATAATGGTTTAAATGAATCCAATTATTTCAAATTTTGATAGAGATTAACCATACTATTCCACATTTGTGTGTATGTGGATTAGCCATCCAATGCTGTGGAACCAGTTTTCTCCTCTCCTTAAGAAGACGTGTTCTTCCACCCATCCTAGGTTTCAAGAATGTTGTTATGCTTCGGAATTTTGTCTTGAGGACTTTGTTTCTTCCATCTATTTCTACAGGTATATTTTTACATTAAATTCCTGTTGCACAGATTTATTTTAGCTATTTCACTCAATGTATTATACACTCTTCAATTGAGTACATTATCTAACCTTCACTGGCTTGTTGTGCCTACTGATGAAACCGTCAAGAATGTCGAATTTCATAAGGTACCTTTTCCCTTATGAAATCTGAATCGATCTTTAATTTGTTCATCAGTTCCTCATTACATACATTCTAATTTGTTGTGTTTTTCTTAGGTGCATTTCACTTAAGTGGGTTTTGCTCATTTCTGACGCATTAGCTTCATTCCACAACCTCGTATTATTTTTAGTAGCGCACCTTTCCTTTAAGCAGGTTGGTATTGTGGTTTTGGGGATCTCTTCTGCACTGAACTTGCCTCAAATTTCAACAGATGTGCCTTTTTGATTTACAGTGACCCTAGTATCAACTATGGCACTGTATTTTGTTGTTTAATTTTGATTGTAATATATATGAATTTATTTCTGGGCTTAGACCTAAGACTGGATTGTTCATAATTTACTCTAATTCCTCTCTATTTCAAATTAATGTTACTATAATTTTTCTTCTTAAGATCTATTTGGCTATGGTATTTGAATAGGTTATCCTCAGATGAAGTATTACACAGTATACTTTGAATAATTGCAGTATGGATATAAGTAAATCTTCTCTCTTTATTTTAATGGCTTAAATCTTACTGCTTCTTCTATAAATAGAATGGTTTTATTTCTGTTAAAGGAAATCCATAATAATGTATCCTCATTTAATTGGGTCTAATAATTCCATGTGGAAAATAAAATTGTGCAATCATCTCTAAGATGATAATATTTTATTTTATTTCCATTTGTATACTCTAGTGCAGAATTTAGAATTACTTTTCTATCTCTACTTATATACCATTCTTATATATATGTAAATTTTATAAAATTTTATTTCAGTATATTGTATATACCTGCATGTATAAATATTTATGTGCATAGCACATAATGCTAAAGTCTGATTTGAAATTTCTTTTAACGGTTATACCATTTTTTCCTTTTTTTATATTCACTACTAAGAAATTTATAAATGATTAGGATAGAAGTGATTCATATATATATAATTTGTATATATATCTCAATATCTTAGACTGTCATACTTCCATAAACTTTGGTTGATTTCATATTAGAATTTAAGGTTTCTAGAGATAGAAATAACTCAGATACATGCATTTATATAGTTGAATTGCACTATTCGGAATGTTATTTATATTTGAAACTTAAAATATATGTCTAATGATATTTATTTTCTATAATAATAACCATTTTATTACTTCCGTAGACTAGCAAAATTCTCGGTTAGACTTCCTAACTCCATATTTAAATCTGTAACCAGATTTAGACATTCTAGTTCTTGGAGCTAACTCAAATTTATACATACAACCATACAAGTGCCCATGTTGCTACTGTAATAGAATCTGTTAAATGTATGGCCCATTATAGCTCATTGTACTAACTGACAATTAAAATAAGTAAAATCCATTAACCTTAACTTCAAAAAATTAACTTGCATATATGCATTAACAATTTCCTAGCCAAATTTTATTTAACACAGATGCGAAATTCATATCAACCATAAATCTTCTATTTAGGTGTGTATACCAGTTTCTCTGACTAGTTCCACCCAATCTAGATTTCTCTCTTCGTAACTCACCCCTAAGCAGAGACCTTAGCTCCTAGTGATAGACAACCCTCTGTCTATCCCAGAGAAACTTATTTAAGATGTTCTTTCCCAAGCATGTTTCCAATTACTACATCCAATAATTTAAGGATGCTTCCTTCCTCTTTTTCCTAGGCTTTCCCTGATATAGATACTTTAAATATGTTTTTTCTGCTTTTCCAGCTTTTTCTACCTTTTCCCAATTTCTTTCCTCTTCATTGGGGAAATTAGATGTTTATCTCTAAATCTAATTTTGGTAATATTCCTTCCAATAATTTCTGGAAGGGGTGGGAAAGTCTCATCACCTTATCCACATCCTCATGGATTTAGGTTTCAGATCTCAATTCTCATTCTTGTCATTACACACACTATTTTCCATTTTATTTTTATTAATTAAAATAAAATAAATCCATATACTAGTTCTCCATTAGGGGCCACTTCCCCTTTGGAAATATTCAATTGTCAATTGAGAAGCATAGGAACTTGGGGTGTTACATCTGAGGTTAGGTGCCTCATAGGTAACTGAAATATTTTTAAAGTCAATAATTCTATCAAGCAGTGATGAAACTTATGAATTAGAATCTAAATTGAAATGCAATGATAAATATAGATACTATATTGAGACAAATATTCTGTGTCATATTATTGAAATAATTTCTGTATTGTGTATTGGAAAGAAAAGCACAATGAAATGTTATAAACAAAGACTATACTTATTTGTACACTTGAATGGTATTCGTACACTAAAACTGAAATCGAAAATATAAATGGAAAGAGGATACTATAGTTAAATTTTGATAAGGTGGGGATTTAAACAACAATACTCTAGAATACACCATGAATTAGAGATATAAAAAATATATATATAACTAAATAGATATACACAAAACATTAAGGATGATGTACTGTAAGTATAAATTAAACAATTTCCTGGACTACTGATAAGGGAATAGAAAAATAATTCATTCTTATTTGAGTATAATGAAATAGTAACTTGAAAGGCAACAATACACATAAATAAAATAAGTAGCTAACCACTGTACATGATAAGTACTATAATTTCATCCTTTTGGATGTTACAATTAATAAATAAAAACCTATACAAATTAAAGAGCAATGAATTGTAAAATAACAGTTATACATAGGAGATCTTATCTCATGAGCAAAAATAGAACTGAACTCTGCCCAATTTATGCAGAATGCATATGACCAGTCAAAAAAATTATGAAAAAGCTGTATACATATATCATGATGTTACGAAAACAACGTAAGATCTTGAGAAATATTAATTCCAAATGCAATAATGTATCGTCATACCTCCAGTGAAAAAAATTTGGGTATAAATATTTAGATAAAGGAAAAAAAAAATATAGAAGTAAATGAATTGGTGAAAAACTACAATTATAATACTTGAGTGAATCTCAGATTCATAGTATTTATTCATATGTAAAAGAGGAGAGGGTTAATATTTGATAGGAAGACGATTCAACTAAAAACAACAGCGTCATTGCTCGATGTGGTAGCAGTAATATCTGATCAAAATTATCTAGAAGTATAAACAATAAATTGGAAAAATTTTGGGTCTTGTAAAATAAACTTGGAAAACATAGTAGTTCCACCGAAATTAACCACGGAAGTCATACTCATGTATGCACCAATATATATATGTACGATAAGAAAAAGCCCAAATTAGATATTCGAAAAGGGGGAAACCATTTACCGAAATGATAATTTCTACTAACGTAGATATTTAATGATAAAAGAGAGGGCCTACATTAATAAAATTATCATGGTAAATTCAGTATTACACCAAGACTTCGAGGAGCGATAAGAAGTTGCCAACGAATTCTCCTGCGGTTTTGGGAAAACGTTCTTAACAACCATAAATTGAAAAAATAGACGCATTCAAATCTTATTGATATTATTCTAGACTATATTTAAAAATTAGGAAAGGGTGCCGATGTTTTATTTAAACACGAAATCAGACAGGAAAACTAAATAAGAGGACCTCCAAATTTTTTATATAGAGAAAAGGGAAAAACCCACAGTCTGGGCATCAAAATAAATGAATTGAATAAATTTATAACGATTAAGCTCTATAATGTATGACGCAGTACAATATAAATACCACAGCGAGTAAATTGTAAAATACTCCTAAAAATATGAAGGAAATGGAGGATAAGGAACTACAACTGAATTGATGGTAGCAATACAGAGTCGTATATAAAGAAACAGAGGGTAAATTATGACTGAGATTAAAATTGTGTAGAAATAAATGAAAATCGGTTAAGGTGATAAATTATATAGTCTATAGGTGGAATTATCAACCAAAAAATACAACATTCAGAAATGGAAAGACGTTTGAGTAGTGAATTTGCATTACCTGTAATTTTAGATCTCAGCGTAGAGTTCCATGGTAGCCCAATACGCATGGCTCGATCTGTTGTCGTTACAACTCAAAATGTGGAAGGAAAAATGAGCAACAGGAATAGATCTTGGACGCAGAGAGACAGGTTCATTACAATGGCAATGAATATAAAAATGAACTATAAACTAAGTAGAAAATGTAACTTTTATGACATGACAGAAACCTAATAAAAAATTGATCTACACCATCCAAGTGGCGTGCATCTGAGGTGGGGTTGGTGTTTCTGCAGATCAACAAATATGTAGAAGGCTATGTGACTAAGTACTATGAAATTTAATGCAACCATATCCCAAGATGTCCTGGATAGAGATATTTCTAGACAAATTTTACTGCCCTAACAATGAGTGTGATGGGTGGAAGATAGCCGACCTCAAAAGAGAAATCCCCATTGAAGACTGAGAGTTCATTTATGACTAGAACTATAATAAACATAAAAAATCCAACACGTATTCTTTTCTAAATAATTAGGACGAGAAATAAATTAATACAGTGTCCACGTCAACCTAGGAAATACACAGTTGGATTATAGGGGTAGTTCATATCAATGAAATTAATTAATATGAATTCTGTCCTGGTAAGAAGACTTAACCAGTTGGGTAAGTGGAATCATATGTTCCCATACTCCAATACGTATGGAGGCCTCATAAACACCTAAAGGTAAATGTTCATTAAGTAGTTTCCTCAATATAAAACGTAAGGAATTGTTATCATTTTTTCTAACATTGACTATAATGGTATTCATTTATAAGTAGATATAAGTCTTGAAAGGGTTAAGGAGCCGAATGACAAAAAGTCAAATTCTAGTTATAAGATATAGCATGATTTAATTCATATATGGAAAAGGCATAGGAGACTTGCAAGTCTAGATATTAATTATCAACGTCATATGGATAATAACACCAATTAAAAAGGGAGCCAATGCCTATATGTATTAATTCCACATTATTGAAAGGGTTTGATAATATATGTTCTGAATTATTGTTAACCTTTAGTATTATGAGAGGGGATACACTAATCACCTAATGAATAGTATCATAAATTTGGATTGAGCATATGTAAGGCTAAATAATTTAGTTGGATATATTCCTCATGAAATATTTAAGTTAAACATAGGAAATGTGAGTATGTAGTAAAAATTTAGTGGAAAAAGGATTAATATATCATTTCAATACTGGATAAGGAAGGGAAATTGTATATGAACAAGAAGGATAAATTTCTAAGGTGGAAAAATGAAACACTGCCACAAAATGTAAACCAATAAAAAGTGACATTGTACATTGTTAGTAGTAGAAGTGCATTTGAATGTAATGAATTAGAGTGTAATCATAATAATAAGTTAGAGTTGTTACTATAATTGAAAAATAAATTGCAAAGTGAGAGGTTTTACAAATGGTATCAGAGCCCATTTAAAACACAGGGAAAAAAAATAAAAAAATGTGTGCTCACACCAGAAAATTTATGTTTCTATAAATTTCGTTAAAGTTAGATTTCACTATTGATTAAATTCATGAGAAATGAAAAATGTTGAACCATATATCTTCGAACCATGAGTAAAGTGGATAAGCTTTATGTGGATCTAGATGTGGAGGAAACCCAGTAGATCCAAATGCTCCATTGATGGACATGATGCGTCTAATGTGATGAGAAATGATGAAACTGAAAAAAAAAAAGCCACAATGAAAGGCTATCTTTAGCCAATGAAGAAAAATACATGTTAATATGAGAATTGAACTCCTGGAATAGTCATGAAGGTGAATGTTCTAGAAGAAAGGGGAAGGGGACTATAAATCACTCAAAAGATTCTAAGGAGGATGATGCCTCTAGACAATAGTCTATGAGGTATAAAGAATTACAGGGGAACTCCGAAAAAAAATTAATTATGCCTTCATCCTATGAGGGAGAGAGGGAGGATTATACATAACTTTGGCTTCTAAATAAAGAATGGTAAAGTAAAATATGAAAGTATGAAAACAAGTGACAATAGTTCATGTATACTTCTAACTTACTAGACTAATTATAAGGAGAGATGTGCTAATGTTACAAAGGTTTGATTCTCATGGTAAATTGAGAAATATAACATATGTGTTAAATGTAATATAGAATAATATATAATACCAATATACCTTTACCTCCATCAGATATTGAAGGAGTTGTATAAAGGGTTCGATTCATATCTTTTACTTAGAATGATATGGTTAATGAAATCTAAATGTAGGAATTATAAAATATAATTTATTTTAAATTAAAGTGAATGTGAAGGTGGTAAGTGATATTTATAGTTAGTAAACAGATTCAACTATTAAAATACAAAGTTGTCATGGATAATAAGAAAGGAATAATTCCTCAACCTTAAAATCCTACTTATATATGTGTTGTAGAGATTCTAAAAAGAGGTAACAGTATATCAATGCAAAGGTAGGATGATGTGAAAAAAAAAAATCCTACCTACTAGCTATAAGGATATTGATGAGGGATTTTGTCTCCTCAATTTCTTAAAACAAATAATACTGAAAGCTACTAATTGCAGAATGAAGTAACTATGATTAACAAGACAAAATAATAATGAAATATGTGGAGTGGAAGGACAAAAATTTGATAAGAAAAACCCCCTCAAAGTCCAAAGGAAACAATATTGAACCACCCATATTTGATTAAAATCTTGTATAAAAAATATGGGCAAGAAATTTATACATAACTTAAATTTATAGACATTCTATCAGTAGAAGTAAAAGAATCGGTTGCAGTGCAAGTGAAAAGAAAATTACAGATATGCATGATAAGCAAACTCTTCTAATTGATCAACTTAGATGTGGGTTAGCAAAAGAAAGAAATATTCCAGCAAGCTGGAATTGTGTATAGAATTGACATAAACTGGGTAAAAAACAATAAGGACCTAGCAAATTGTTGAGAGAAAATGATACAGAGTATTTGTGAGGATGGAAGACCAGTGATACTACAAAGACTAGCAAGAAAAGGCTGAAAATTTTATGATGTAGAATTAAGACAACAACTGAAAAATAAATTGGTAGAAAACTTATGAGTGAAATGAGAGAGTAAAGAGGTAGTTTCATAATAAATTCTTCATAGTTCCCTTAAAAGGGAATCTGACTGTGAAATGAAGGAAAACCATGTGTTACACCAATTCATAGAATAGATAGGTTGGATAACCAAATATTGTAAGAAAAAGAAAAAAAAATGCAGTGATAACAAGTTGTTGAATAAGAACTAGGTAAGACTAAGTATATCCATGTTGAGAGCACCGATGATATTAGTCGAAAATGAAAGCGAGAACCTGCAGAGTAAGTATATACTACTGAAAAACTAAATAAACCAATGTTCAAGAATGAATAGTCTCGGGATATATGGTCAATAAAATATAAAGAAAAACACAATATAAAGAATAGCTTAGAATTGTCTTACAATTTTGCAAAAGTCTAGAAGATACAAATGACATGATAAACTTAACGAAAAGGAAATTTATAAAAAATTTGAATGGTTAAGTCATGTAAATTCTAACAAAGGAGGAGTAGTGGATTGAGGAAAAACTCAAGTGAGCATGAACTGAGTTACAGTCCTGATACTCCCACCATAAAAGTAACCATGGATATTGAAAGAGATTTTAATCTGAGTCTATACAAAAAAACAAAAAAAATCTCTACAACAAGAAGGTGAGCAAAAATGCATAAGATCAGAAAAGGTCAAGATAGTTTGAACAATTAAAATATTTAAACTAATAATTATCTTGTTTTAATATTTTAAAATAATCTACAAAAAAAGGGTAAGATATACCAAGGCTTGGGCAGAAGAATTAGAGGATATAGCATACGATTAAACACAAATTTAGACGTGAGAAAAATTATACTGGGTACGTATTAAGCTTCTGCTGAAATGTATTCTACAAGAAAAGTAATAAGAATTTTTGATTCAAGAACACCTAGGGTTGAAGTACAAATTCTTCAACAATCTCAAAAATATTGAGCGAACTAGGTGTATTTTTCTCCTCAATAAATTTGAATTAAACTTAAAAAATGAAAAAAATGAAAAGAAAAGGAGATTTTAGATGTTCTAAAAGAGGAATGTCCCTAAAAATTGGAAGAATATTCAAGTAATAAAAGTTCTGATTTGGAATAATTGAGGCAAATAGAATGAGAGCAACAATAAAGAAAGAAAAACTCCAAGAAAGACTGCCATGAACTGATAAGTGAAAAAAAAATAAAGGGTACATTGATAATGTGACCTGAGTATAGCATAAATTTTAGAAAATTACCCTAATATGTCCTTAGATAGGACATACTGATCAATAAAATTAAATTCAAGATTAAAAATAGGATATTTTTAACCTGGTAGGGGAAAAGAGTAATGAAAAATCATATGTCGAAAAGGTTGCTAAGAGACAATGAGACCTAAGTATCAGACATCTTATTCCTATTTCAAAATGGAAATAGGAAGTTGGTTAAATAAAGAAATTGAAATTGGATGCATTAGCAACGAGTTGAATTAGAAATTGACATTATTAAAAAAAAAATGGTCAATGTGTCCAAGACCGAAACTGTAAACTAATATAGGTTTTGAGATGTAACGTAATAACTGATACATTGATGAGGTAAAGTTCAAGTGGAAATTCGAAATTGTATTATAGAAAACTAGTAGTAAGTTGAAATTGAGCATAGTTATCACCATCTAAAATGATTGAGAGAATCAATCAACTATTAGGTACATGAAGTGCATGTATGAACTGGAAAAAGGTAAGTATAACCTCTGAATATGACGAAGTTGATTTTCTAAATTTATGAACTTCTAATGAAGAAGTGTTTGTTTTGTGAAGTGTGCAAAATGTAATAGGAATTGGACCACTCTGATCAAAGGAGTCAAGGTGAATATATGTGCAGATAAATCACCAAGAATTTCAAACTAGACCATGTTTACGTGAGGAGGAAGTCTCTTAGAAAAACATGGAATGATAAGAAGTTTTGCTAAAATTGCACTATACTACTATGAACATTGAAGGTTTTTGCTAACAAGTGAATTTATTGAAAATATTAAAGTTCATAATTTTTTTGTGATTATTTCTATACAATATATATATATATGATACTACTCATATGAACTGATATGAGCTATGCATAAGCAGAAATAGGAATAAAATATTCTTACAGATATACTTCTTATAATGAAGCAAGAAGAAAATCAAACTCCAAAGTATAGCAGTGAGTAGAGTAAAGGAACAGGAAAGTACTTGTACTCTAAAGAAACTGGTGGGATCTAGACGAAAATATGAAGGAGGAATCTTCATCCCGAGTTGAGAAATCAACATCGAAATTGATAACACCAAGGACAGTGTTCAGTTTTAGGGGGGGAATATGTAATGTCCCTAAATTTCCACTTTTAAAAAATAGGCTATTAAAGACTCTAAGGGTCAAAGTGGACCCCAAGGAACATATTGATTGTGGATATATTTTATTAAATTAAGTTAAATTAATAAAATAAAATATGAATTAATGTGCAAAGACTAGATGATGATTAGAGATCTAGAAACCAAATCCATGAGGATGGATAAGGTTATAAGACTTTCCAAGTTCTCCAAAAATCCTTGGAGGAAATAAATAAAAAAATAGCAATTTAGATTGGAGATAAAAATCCAAAAAGCTGACCCAGTAAAGAGGAAATTACTGGGAAGAGGTGGAATAAAGCTATAAAGAAGAAAAGTTAGATTTAAAAGTACTTTTGTGGAAGAAACAAAGGGAAAGCCTAGGCACATAGGAAAGAAACATCCTGATTTAACTGGACACAATTAAGAGAAACAAGAATATGAGAAATTAATCTTATATAAGAAGATTCAGGATAGACAAGAGGTTGTCTATCACTGGAGGAAAAAGTATCTCTCCTTGGGAATGAGCTGTGGAGAAAGAGCTCTAAGGTTGGGAGGCAACTAGCGTACCTTAAGTTGTATGCACATCTAATTTGAATTGTTGTTGAGTATTTTGTTAATACTATGATAATTTACTAAATAGGTAAGGTAGTTGGATCTATATGAGATTTTGGTTTGGATATATATTTATGTTGAGGAATGAATATGAGTTAGAAATATATTTTGATTGTTTATACATTGAACATAATTAACTATTGGAAGCATAGCTTATTCTGTATTTTTGTATAGACCTATCCTGTAGAGGACCAACACTCAAAATGTCTAAAACCCAATATTGGGTCTAGATTTGAGGTTAGGCACCTCATAGGAAACTGAAATCTAGTTAAAGTTAACTACTCTATCAAGCAATGATCAAACTCATGAAATAGAAACTTATGAATTAGAATCTGAACTAAAATGTAAGGATAAATATAGATATTATATTCTAACATATATTATGTGTCATATTATTGAAATGATTTTTGTATTATGTATTCAAAAGGAAAGCACAATGAAATGTTATAAATAAAGAGTATACTTATGTGTACACTTGAACGATATTCGTACACTAAAACTAAAATCGAAATTATAACTGGAAAGAGGATACTCTAGTTAAATTTCGATAAGGTGTCGGTTTAAAAAATAATACTCTAGAATACACAGTGAATTAGAGATATACAAAATATATATAACTAAACATATACACACAGAACATTAAGGATGATGTATTGTATGCCTAAATTAAACCATTTCCTAGACTACTGATAAGGGAATAGAAAAATACTTCATTCTTATTTCAGTATAGTGAAATAGTAACTCAAAAGGCAATGATACATAGAAATAAAATAAGTAACTAACCAATATAAGTGATAAGTACTATAATTTCATCCTTATTGATGTTACAATTCATAAATAACAACTTGTACAAATTAAAGAGCAACGGCTTGTAAAATAACAGTTATACATATGATATTTTATCTCATGAGCAAAAATAGAACCGAACTCTGCCCAATTTATGGAGAATGCATATGACCAGTGGAAAAACTTCTGAAAAACCTGTATACATATATCACGATGTTACAGAAACAACAGTAGAGCTTGAGAAATATTAATTCCAAATGCAGGAATGTATCGTCATACCTGCAGTAAACAAAATTTGGGTATAAATATTAAAATAAAGGAAAAAAAAAATATAGCAGTAAATGAATTAGGGAAAAACTACAGTTATAATACCTGATTGAATCTTAGATTCATAGCATTTCTACATATGTAAAAGAGGAGAGGGTTAATATTTGACAGTAAGACGAAACTAAAAAGGGTGCCTTCATCGCTCGATGTGGCAGCAGTAATATCTAAGCAAAATTATCTAGAAGTATAAACAATAAATTGGAAAAATTGTGGGTTCGGTAAAATAAACTTTGAAAACATAGTCGTTCCATCGAAAGTAACCATAGAAGTTGTACTCATGTATGCACCAATAATACAGATGTATGATAAGAAAAACCCAAAATTACATATAACAGTAGAAGTAAACATTAGGGTGAAGAGTGCAGGAATTATTCAAAAAGGGGGAAACCATTTACCGAAATGCTAATTTATGCTAACATAGATGTCGAATGATAAATGAGAGGGTCGACATTAATAAACTTACCATGGTAAATTCGTCATCTCACCAAGACATCCAGGAGAAATAAGAAGCTGCCAACGACTTCACCTATGGTTTTGGGAAAACGTTGTCAAAAACCATAAACTGCAAGAAGAGATGCATTCAAATCCTATTAATACTATTCTGGACTGTATTTACAAATTAGGAAAGGGTTCCAACGTTTTCTTTAAACACGAAATCAGACAAGGAAACTAAATATGAGCACCTCCAAATTTGTTAGACAAGAAAAAATGAAAAACCCACATTTTGTGCATCAAAATAAATGAATTGAATAAATTCATAATGATTAAGTTGTGTAATGTATGATGCAGTACAATATAAACACCACAGAGAGTAAATTGTAAAATAATCCTAAAAATATGAAGGAAATGGAGGATAAGAAATTACAACTGAATTGATGGTAATAATACAAAGTCATCTATAAAGAAACATAGGGTAAATTTTTGCTGAGATTAAACTCGTGTAGAAAGAAAAAAAAAGTGGTTAAGGTGAGAAATTATATAATCTACAGGTGGAATTATCAACCAAAAACTATAGCATTAAAAAATGGAAAAAGGTCTGAAAAATGAAATCGCATTACCTGTAATTTTGGATCCCAGCGTAGAGTCCTATGGAAGCCCAATACACATGGCTCGGTTTGTCCTCATTTCAACTCAAAATGAATAAGGAAAAATGAGAATTAGGAATAGATCTTAGATGCAGAGAGACATGTTCATAGCAACAACAATGAAAATAAAAATGAACTAGAAACTTAGTAGAAAATGTAACATCTGTGAGACGACAGAAACCTAACCGAAAATTGATCTGCACCATCCAATTGGCTCACATCTAAGGCGGGGTTGGTGGTTCCATGGATCAATGAAGATGTACAAGCCCATGTGACTGAGTACCGTGAAATTTAATGCAACCATATCCCAAGGCATTTTGGATAGAGATATTCTATACACAGATTTTACTACCCTGACAATGAGTGTGATGGGTGTAACATAGCCAGCCTTGAAAGAGAAATACCCATTGAATAATGAGAGTTCATTTATGACTAGAACTGTTGAAAACGTAACAAATCCAACGTGTATTATTTTCTCAAGAATTGGGACGACAAATAAATTAATACAATGTCCACGTCAACCTAGGAAATGCACATAGTTGGATTATAGGTTCAGTTGGTATCAATGACATGAATTAATATGAATTCCATCCTTGTAAGAAGACTTAAAAATTTGAGTAAGTAGAATCATATGTTCCCATACTATAGTAAATATGGAGGCCTCAAAAAAACCTTAAGGTAAATATTCATTAAGTAGTTGCCTCAGTATAGAACATAAGGAATTGTTATCATTTTTTCTAACATTGACTATAGTGATATTCATTTATAAGTAGGTCTAAGTCCTGAAAGGGTTAAGGAGTTGAATGGAAAAAAGTCAAATTCTAGTTATAAGATATAACATGATTTAATTCATATCTTGTAAAGGTGTAGCAGACTTGCAAGTCTAGATATTAATTATCAACATCATATGGATAATAACACCAAGTAAAAAGGAAGGCCATGCCTAGATATATTAATTCCACATTGTTGAAACGGTTTGATAATATATGTTTCGAATTATTTTTATAGCTTTAGGATTATGAGAGGGGATACACTAATCACCTAATGAATATTATCAGAAATTAAGATTGAGCATATGCAAGGTTAAATAATTCAATTGGATATATTCCATGTGAAATATTTAATTTGAACATAGGCAATGTCGGTATGTAGTAGAAAGTTAGTGGAAAAAGGATTAATATATCATTTCCATACTGGATAAGGAAGGGAAATTGTATATTAACAAGAAGGAGAAATTTCCAATGTGGGAAAATGAAACACTCCCACAAACTATAAACAACTAAACAGTGACATAGTACATAAGGGTCAGGGTTTCTAGTTTTCATAAATGATTCAGATTTGGGAATGTGTCTCATTTTTTCTTATTGTAGTTATGGCGAATGTTGTTCACTTTGCATTATTCTTCACTCGAATTCTTCGTTGTTGCCTCTATAATTTCCTACAGGTTTTAAATAAATGGAATGACACTGGTGACCAGGGAAGCTTAGTACAAAATTCAATGTCGTCCACTTCTGCAAACTAGGTAATTATTTTCGTTCTACTTCTCTGGACTCAGTTAATTTTGTTAAGCTAAAATTTATCATAAATGTATCAGTTTTTATCTTAGGAATTTTTATTCACTTCTAAATCTGAATAGTATTAATACCCAGTTTAATTTGAAATAGATTCTTGGGTTAAAATAGAAATTCTTACTACTAGTTATCATTTTAATTTATGTGTCCGACCTTTAGTGCCATTTCATATTTTCCGTTTTTCTGCTATGGGCGTTTTGTATTGAATGGAATATGGTCACTTTTATGGGATTCTACTGAGCTTCTACCATTTCTTTCATTTTCTTCGATTTGAAATGGTGACTCTCTCATATAGTCTCTACATTTGATTCGATTTGATTTTTGTTAATTCCAACCGTGATAATTTCAATAGATATTGTCATTCTAAATTGTTCGGGAGAAATCCCAAGCTGTGTTTATGTACTAGATAACAAGGATGAACATTTGTCCTAATTTATCTTTTCTTTTATTTATTCACATATTATACACTATTTCGTTCTTTACGTTTACCCATAGATATCCTTACTCAGATTTTGTCTCACTGCGTTTCTTTTGAAAATGTAGAGCCAATTTCATGTTGGTTCTCCTTGTTGCACTCAACGAAGGACATTCTCACAGTTGGTATTTAATTAAATAATTATTTTACTGATTACTTGATTTTTTTTCTTTTGATTTTTTATTTATTTTACTATCTAAGTTATTTCATTTTTCGGTTCCTACTCGGAGTTTCCCCATCTAAATACTTGATTTCATTTGACAGGGTT
This sequence comes from Pinus albicaulis, assembly GCA_034641835.2. NCBI lineage: Eukaryota > Viridiplantae > Streptophyta > Pinopsida > Pinales > Pinaceae > Pinus > Pinus albicaulis. The sequence continues at coordinate 1,326,357,802 of CM076580.1, forward strand.
CAAACGTCATCTTTGTTCCACTTCACCACGTTTTCTCCACTATATCTTCTGAGAGTTTAACTTGATGTGCATACTCGTGAGTATGAGGCTTGACTCTATATTTCCTTCTATCACCTAAGCTTCGAATTGAGTTACTTGAGATTTTATGTTTCTCACGAATTCTAACTTCACCTATCTATTGGTTATAGGTGATCGCCATGGTGATGTCAGCCCATAACGTATTATACCATTTTCTTGGTTGATAACTCTGGTTACCTCATTTAAATACATCGATGCTTCTTTTTTTTTACTTCTGGAATTATGACTTCTAGTCTTGGTTTTGTGGAGGTATTTCCACACCTCCCTTGCCATTCGAGTTTAATATACCTCTAGGGCTTGGTCAATAGTTTCTGACACTTGGATTTTTATACTCCAGGTGGGTTCAGATAACTATAATTACTATACTTATGCAATTCTAGCGTAAGTTTTTCTCAGATAGTCTGTACCCATTCACTACAGGGCCATGTGCCCTTTGCATCACATATTTTTCTTTATCAGTTTTTTCATTTTTGTTGAAACTTTAACCTTATATAGATTGAACATTCCTAAATTTACATCCCATGGACTGATCTTTTTATATTATTCTAATTACTTTTAATTTCTATTAACTTGTTTGTGAATGTTATTTCTTATCCAGTTGACCATTTTTGTTAGACTGTATAATTCATTTAATGTCGCTAAAGTTTATTTTCTTCTATATAGAGAGTAGTAGTTAATGGAACCACTTTCTAGAATAATAATACCATCTACTATGTACATATGTATATTTCTGCAGCAACATTCTCCTACTTTTTTCTCTTCCAAATTAAAATACCAAGGTATATTATTTTGCAATAGGCTTACACCTAAAGTTTTATTGTAATATTTCCATTCATATATATATATATATATATATATATATATATATATAGTCTCTGTCTATACAGGTTGTTCATTTTCTTTATCTAATGTATGCAAAAATTCTTATGGTGTATAGCACAATATCAAGTTTGGTATACAGTATCTGAGTTTATCATGCATGTACATTCAATTCTCTTTACAATTTATTTCCTAACAAACTCTACAATTGATAAATGATTTCTAATGTCATTAAATTTACAAAGATCTCAGTTTCCTATGAGGTACCTAACCTCAGATCTAGACCTAGTATTGGGTGTTAGACATTCTGAGAGCTGGTCTTCACAGAATATGTTTGTACAACAACACAAAATAAACTAGTTGCTTTATGGTTAATTATTTTGAACGTATGGAGTACAAAATTAATATTCTAAGTCATCTAATTTATAAAACATATACACATTCCCAAACACATATTTTCATATAGATTCAAATAATTCACCATTTCAATAATATATAACAGAATTAAAATATCACTTCAAAAGTAAATCAAATTAAATTTACTATGCATACCACTTAAGGTAGACTAGAAACCTCCCAACCTTAGAGCTCTTTCTCCATAACTCACCCCCGAGAAGAGGTCTTTTCTTCCAGTGATAGACAACCCTTTGTCTAACCTAAATCAACTTATTCCTATTTTCGTAGGCTTTCCCTTTATTTCATCCACAATGATACTTTTAAAACTATCTTTTAGGCTTTCCGACTTTATTCCACCTCTTCCCAGAAATTTCCTCTTTACTGGGGTAATTTTTAGATTTTTATCTCCAATCTAATTTTAGTACTTACATTATTCCTTCCAAGTATTTTTGGATGTTTGAGAAAGTCTTACAACCTTATCCATCCTCATGGATTTGGTTTCGATATATCTAAACATAATCTAGTAATTGCACATTAATTTCCATTTTATTTTATTAACTTTAAATAATAAAATAAATTCCACATAATTTTTTTCCATTGGGGTCCATTGTACCCTTTTGGAATTGTTCAAATGTCTAATAAAATCATAGAAAACTAGGGATATTACATATTCCCCCTCTAAAACAAAACAACGTCCTCGATGTTGTAAAGAAAAAATAAAAAAAAATCATTGTTTAAATAGTGATGGATATTTTTCCATCATATCTTCCTCTCTCTCCAAAGTAGCCTCTTCGAGTGCAAAGTGCCTCCACTACACTTTCACCTTGACCAGTGTTCTATTCCAGAGCTCAATTTCTTCCCGTGCGAAGATTTAAAGTGGATCTGGAAGGAACTCCCCTTCTTGTTCCACTTATATCACATTCCAATCAATAACATGAGTAGTGTCATACACATATTCTTTTAACAACGAAACATGAAATACATCGTGAACCTTAATGTGACTGGGCAAAGCCACTTTATATGCAATTGGTCCAACCCTTTCTAGCACTTCAAAAGGTCCACAGTAACTTGGAGTTAGTTTTGCACCACTTCCAGTGTGAAAAGTACTCTTCTTGGGATTTTAGGTAAATATCATCCACGTTGAATTCTCTATGAATTCTCTTTTTTCTGCATAACTTTTATGCCTGTCCTGTGCTATTTTGATATTTTGTTGAATTTTCTTCACAACATTTTCCATTTCCTGCAAGGCTTCCAGTCCAAGTATTAGTCTTTCTTCAAGTTGACTCCAACTTAGAGGGGTATGACACCTTCTACCATAAAGTGCTTCAAAATGACTCATTTTTATGGAATCTTGGTAGTTATTATTGTAGGAAAATTCTGCTAAGTGTAGAAATTCCTCCCAGTTTGTTGGTCTATCTATGACATACATCCTTAACATGTCCTACAAAATCTGGTTTGTTCTTTCAGTTTGGTGATCAGTTTGGGGATGGTAGGTAGTACTAAAATTTAATTTGGTACCCATGCCTCCAAAAAAACTCCTCCAAAATTTTGTGGTAAACTTTGCATCTCTATCTGAAATGATCATCTTAGGAATACCATGCAATTTTAAAATCTCCATGAATACGTTTTCTACTTGACTTATACCAAAGGTAGATTGTGCAGGTATAAAGTGAGCAGCTTTAGTCAAATTATCCACTATTACCATGATTGAGTCATGTTGATATTTAGTCCTTGGTAAACAAGTAATAAAATCCATGGAAACAGTCTCTCACTTCCATTCTAGAATGGGTAAAGGATTAAGCCATCCAACCGGATGCTGATGTTCTACCATCACTTGTTGACATTCTATTCACGTAGCCAAATAATTTGCCACATCCTTTTTCTTACCAAGCCAGAACAGGTTCTTTATTAAGACTAAAATTAATTTCTAGTATTTGGGATGTCCAACATAGGGTCTCTTATGCTACTCATCTAGAATTTGTTTCTTTAAGGAGTCTACATCAGGAATGTATAATCTATCTTTATAACAAATCAATTCCCTCTAGCTCTGTGTATACCCTTTCATATATTTTTTTATAATTTGTGCCTATAGCTTTTCATATTTTTGGTCTTGTCTCACTACTTCTTGTATTAGTCCTTCTATGTCAAATTTGGCACTACTTCCAACATTACTCACACTTTTCCAAGAATTTCTTCGTGATGCATCTGCAATCTTGTTTTCCTTCCCCTTTATACGTATGATCTCCATGTCAAACTCACTAACGAAGGAAAACCACCAAGCTTGCCTAGCATTCAAATCAGTTTGTGTGAAGAAATATTTTAAACTGATTTGATATGTCATCAATATAAACTTTTTTCCTAAAAGGTAATGTCTCCACATCTTTAAAGCATGTATTACAATAGCGAGTTCTAAATCATAAACACTATAATTTTGTTCATGTTTCTCGAGTTTTATGGATTCATAGGCTATAAAAAAGTTTTCTTGTAGTATCACCCCTCCTAACCCCTCTCCACAAGCATCTTTACATACTACAAATTCCTGATCTGGATCAACAATATTTAAAATAGGTGTTGTTGTAAGTTTCAGTTTTAGTTGGTCAAAACTATTTTGGCATTTTTCATTCCATTCAAACATAACTCCTTTTCTCTATAGAGATGTAATAGGGTAAGCTAAGGCTGCAAATATCTCTACAAACCTCCTATAATATCCTACAATTCCCATGAATGATCTCACAGAGGACACATCAGTAGGTACATACCACTCTCTTATTGCTTTTATTTTTTCTGGGTCTACTGCTAACCCCTTATCTGAAATTATATGAGCCAGGTACTGAATTTTATCTTCGAAAAATTCACATTTGATAAGATTAGCATAGAATTTTTTTTCTCTGAATGTTTGTAAAACAATTCTAAGGCATTTTTTATGCTCACCTTCATTCTTAGAATAAATCATAGTGTCATCAATAAGTAGCAGTACGAATTTGTCCAAGTACTTATTTAAGACATTGTTCATTAAGCACATAAAATTAGTATATGCATTAGTCAAACCAAATGTTAGGACCACAAACTCATAGTGTCCATACCTGGTTCTAAATGCAGTTTTACTTATGTCTTAATCTTTAATTATTACTTGATGGTATTCTATCCTTAGATGAATTTTTGAAAAGATTGTTGCTCCTCTAGCTTGGTCGAAGAGATCATCTATCCTAGGTAAAGGATATATGTTCTTGATTGTTACTCGATTCAATTGACGATAGTCTATACACATTCTGAAAGTACTGTCTTTCTTCTTCACAAACAACACTAGTTCTCCCCATGGGGATACACTTGGTCTGAGGTAACCTCTATCTAGAAACTCCTATAGCTGCATCTTCAACTCCATCAACTTTGGAGTACTCATTCTGCACGAAGCTCTAGACATTGGTGTTGCTCTCGGAACTAAGTCAATGGAAAAATAAATTTCTCTCCTAGGGGGAAGCTTAGAAATTTCATCTAGAAACACAACCTTGAACTCTTTGATAACAGGTAATGTTTTTGAAGGATTCTCTTCAAGTTGTTGTCCCAATTATTCTACATGCACAGAATACACATGCCAACACTTTCTAGCAATTATTTTCAATTGAAGTGCTGGAATTTGTCTCATAGATATGGGTTTCGGTTTTCCTTTTACTATTATAGGTTTTCCCTCCACATTTATGCAATGTATGGTTTTGTTTAAGTAGTTTAACATGTCTTTCTGTTTCCCTAACCAATCCATTCCTACCAATACATCATAAGATCCTCAAGGTAAAATATTCATATTTAGTTCAGTTTGGTATCCATTCATATTTATGGTTGTCTAGGGTAACTTATGAGTCACTTTCCTTTTTGTACCAGTTTCTAACTCAACCAACCATGACTGCTGAAATTTCTCTGACTTTAATTTTCATTTTCTATATTTTGAAAAATGATATAACTTAAATATGCACCTGGATCTATTAAAATGAAACATGTTCGTCAACAAGCATACCTTCTTCCTCAACCATAGTGGACTGGTGTTCTGCTTGACAATCTTCCAGGGTAGCACTAATTTTTGGGATGTTTCTTGCCACATCATTTACAGTCTGTTCTTCTCTTAGTACTTGTATGGTTTATATGTTTCTGTGTGGACATTCCCTTAGTAAATGAGGTTCTCCAGAACCCTAGACTTTAGAGGTTCTCTCATTTTAACTATCCCTTCTCTTTTATTATTTCCATTCATCTGTTTGGACCCTCTTTGTGATTGAGCTCTTTGATTTTCTCCAATTTTTGTGAACTTATTCCTTTGGGGATTCCTCCATGTTATTGCTTAAATCTACCTTAGGCTGAAGGAAGGCAGAGTCTAGGGTAAAATCAAACCACGCTTAATCTGGTAGCTAGCCCTACCAGATCGGGAGAGGGCTCTCTCCTTGTCAATCTCAGCAAAAATAACTAGTAAGGCTTGAGATGACTTGAAAGAAAGACTGATTTTAGGCTAGGTATATATCTAAAAGAGTTTGATTTGATTTTGGGGTTTTTGTTGGAATCAAAGGGAAAGACATATTTTGGGTCCGGGAAATGATCAGTTTTGAAGAGGGCTGAGGTTGGCAAGAAAGGAAATTATTTTGATGCTTGGAATTGAATGAAATGGATAGCTCAGACCAGGGAGGAGTTTAAGAGAGAAAGAGGCATTCAAGAATCCTCTTCATACAGTTGAAAACATGGAAAATTAAACAAAACTCAAGGCAGAGCACTGCAAATCTAATGAATTCCACCAGGTATACTTGTTTGTTTAACTTAAGAAGAAAGGAGAAGGGAAATGATACACACGAAACATCAGTAAACTTACAATCACAGAGAAAAACACACCATAAAAAAATAGAGCCAAATGGATCCCAAAGAGTGCTACAAACCCTGGTCTATTCCTTTTCCAAAATACAGAGATGAAATGTACAATGAAGCTCAAAGCAATCCCAAGTGTCCAACCCTGAAAATGACTGAGAAAATACAAGATATAGATAATACTAACTCATCCCCATGCCTCTAGGGGTCGATCTCACCATTCTAAGAGTTTTTTAAACAATATCTAAACTAAGAACTGGAAAATAGGCAATGAAACAACTTGCCTCTATAAGATAGGAAACTGATTCATTCAGTTACATTTCACTTTTTGGTGAATGAATCTACTTGCATGAGTAAAAATGTCCCAAAATTACATCAAAGTCATAAAATTACATCAAGTTACATCAAGAGTTTCAAATTTTGAGATAAAAAAGTCAAACTGGCCAAAACTAGGCAAAAAACTGAGTTACTGAGTGATAACTAGGCCAAAATTCCCAATGCGCCGCGCCTGAAAACTCTATGCGTCGCGCCACTTTGAGGCTGATTTTGAGGGCCTTCTCGAAGTCCAAATTGAGCACAGGATAGCTCGTTGGAAAGCTTTGCCTATCTAATTTCCAACCCGAGTAAAATTTCTGAATTTGGTTGCAATTTACCCTTCCAAAAATCAAATATTCCAACACTTCTTCCTGTGTGTCCAAAAAGTGGCAGAAAGGCCATTTTTAGGGTGTTTTTGACCCTTTAGGCAACCCAAAACTTGTCAAAATCCTTAGGTAATGGGTAGGTCTGCATAAATTTTGATGATAAATCCATAAATGTGAAGTTTTATTCAAGAGGAGCTGCCAGTTATAAGCGCGCACGAAGTGGCGCAACTCGTCGGGCAGGAAAATCTGTTTTAAGGCCAAAAAATTCAAAATTGACAAAACGTTTCCCAAATTTCTTGAAATTTGGGCTGAAGGTCCACCATCAAGTGATATGCTAATCCAAAGAATATTTGGCCAAAATTTAGAGTCTATCATGCCTTTTGTGACGCTTTAGTACCCTCCTTAGCTTTGCCTTCACGATCTTGATTCTCGCCTTGCAAACATGATTTCGCGCCCAATAATGGTTATTCATGTGCCTGAGCATGTTCTTTTCCTTGTTGGCCTTCTCCAAAAGCTTCTCAAGATGAATATTGACCCTCTCAAGCCAATTCTCTCTATCAACCTCATTCTCTCGCTCAATGGATGTCATCTGGGTTTGGCTTCTTTGAGCAGCTTGCCAGTTCTCATGGATATTTTGCAACTCCATGATTGTTTTATGATATTCCAACTGTTTGTTTCACTACTCTAGGTAATTTATGATCCATTGGGCTCTTTTCAGCTTGACGGTCAATGTGTCTATCTCTGCCTTCTGCTCCTGAACAGTCTCTCTCAACTTTGAGCTTGGAGAGCTCAAATCCTCATCAATTAGTATGAAAATTGTGTCTTGGCCTCCTGAAGGCCCCTCATCCTACATAGGCCTACTTCCTCTATCTTGTATCTATACATGTGTTTCTGATGATGGCAACGAGACCCCTTCCACCCCAGGTGGAGATAGTACTCGCCGGGCTGCTACAAATAATTCTCTAGTGCCTCTCTCATAAGTGACATATGTCGGCACACTAGTAGTCTCTGCCTCCTGACCTCCATACTAATGTGAAGGTTCATCTACATCATGGAAAACCTCTGGAGGAACCTAAGGGGTTGTGAATAAATCATGGGAAATGAAATCCTCCCATGAAATAGCCTGCAAGCCAAGCTGATGTACAACCACTATCTTGATGAGTGCATAGTGATAAATATCGTTGTACTGCTACTCAAGAGTTTTCCTCTGCACAAGAGTGGTCATTCTCTCGATATTCCGACACATGAAATAAGGGACGTTCATCATCCTCGCCCTAGTGAAATTCATCAATAACCTGATATGATAAGCATAGAGACGTGAAAACCAGCCCTCACAACTAGAATATATGATAATGAGTTTCATCAGAGGTGCATAGGAATCCTTTAGGAACCAGAATGGGAACACTCTGCTGAGTTGTCTCACAAAGCTAGGCCTGATATATGGTTCATAATGCACTCTATCCACCTGTTGTCTTTTGTTCCACTGTTCTCCCACATTTGGTATTCCGGTTGCTTGAGAGATTTTTTCCGGTGTCAAAGTGAAAGTTACACCGACAAGAGTTACCTGAACATCATGTAAATGCAATACAAACAAACGAGCCAACTCCTGATGATAATGAATCCTAGCAATATTCTCACAAAACTGATAGCATGAATGCTCTTGAAAACATGCCATGGCGAGTGGACAAGCTTGGAATTTAGCCAATGAGGTGGGCTCCTCTCTCACATGTCTGCCATTCTTATGAGGCCTTCTAGATGCATGTAACTCAGTGGTGGAATCACTGTCTCGATCATATGATGTATCAATGTCTATCTCCATGATGTCAAAGGTCTATGAAAGGTGTATGTTGGCTTGTATGAGATGAAAATGAGAATTTAGGTACTTTTGTTTTAGTGCCAAATATGGTAGTGTGGGAGGGACTATGGGGACATAGGGAAGTGGGGATAATGGACTTTAACCAAGTGGAATTTTCTTTTTGAAAACTTGTGATTTGACAAATTTAAGGACAAGGGATAGCCACTTGATTTTTTGGGGTAGCTTGGGATTTGGGGAAATTTTGAAAATGGGATAGGAATAATGAGAATGATGTGGGTATGAGTTGATTTAGGGACGTAAGGGAATAGGTGATGGACTATAGTGATAGGATAACAGTGAGGGAGGAATAAACAAGGTGAAGAATGAAAACGTTTGGCACCAAAACCAATTTTAAAACACCAACTTCAAAACCCTAAGGGAGAAATTTTCAACAAGATGATAGGGTTTAGTTTTGGCATTCAAACTCTCAAAATTGACATCAAACATTTGTTGATGGAAAATAGAAGGTCACATGAACTTACTTGGAGCAAGATTAACCGAACCGGTTCAAAAATTTGGAAGAGATGGAAAAAACTTAGTTGTCTGCCCTGTGCACCGTGCAGTTGACCCAGTGTGTCGCGCTGGTTCAATGCATCACATAGGAAAAATTTAACCCACAGTGGAGTGGCCCTATGCGCCGCACTCAGCCCATGCGCTGCGACCACTGCCTAGTGCGTCGCACTTTGCAACTTACACAGTCTTCGCTCCAAACTTATTTCTTCCCTTCCTCCACGATTTTTCTTGGCTTAATGCTATATTTGGCATGAAAATGAATTGTTGAAACACAAAAATCATATTTTTACCAAATAATTTGATTTCTGATTTGAAAAAACCCACTTTACAATGTTTGAAAACTTTGGCACTTTTAAAAAAAAAAAAAATCTCTTTTTTTCTTGCTTTTGGTTTTTGGAGTGAATGATGAGTTTATTGTTTGTTTTGCAGGGATGGATGGCATGGAGTTTTGAAAAAGGTGACCAGGGCTGCGAATGGATCATTATTACAACTGGAGAACTTAAAAATTACATTTCATTTATTACATAAGAATAAAATAGACATTTTTTCTTCAAAACAGAGTTTTGAAGAAAAATCATTATCAAGCATTATGACGATGAAATTTTTGCAGTGAAATCTTATTTGAAGCTTCCTCATGTGCTTGTTAGCCATTATTAGACATTTTGAGACCTGATTAATAAAACCCTAGACCTAATGAGACTAAAAACCCTAAAATGGCTGTTTTCCTACCAGGAGACCAGAAATGACTGTAAATGATTTTGATGAACAGAACTAGGCCAGCAGGTACAAGACATGAGGGATATGAGTGACAAGACCATACCGTCAGATGATCCATGCTCCTAATGGAATGCAGTTGATTGAACTGAGTGAGAAACCTAAAATGAAATGCAATAAGATAAATTTGATCTCTGACGGAGGGATGAAGATACCGACTCTAACACTCCAAAAGTTATTCAGGCATATTGGCTTTGTTATCCTCCCATTGGAGTCACCCTTATCCTTGTTTTTCCAACTCTTCTCTTCTTCATTTTTCCTTTAAATTGTTGGTAACACAACCTTGCCTTGCGCACCACCTCATCCATGGTCTTGGAATTGTCAAACTCTATATTTTCCTTGTATAAAGTAGGTAGACAATTTAAGAAATTTGGTACCTTTTCCTTCTCCTCTCGTATATAAGGTACATAGCATAGTAGATTGGTGAATTTGGTTACATATTCTTCAATACTAAGTTGTCCCATTGTAGGTCCATGAAACTCTTTTTCTTTATCATCATAATAATGTTAATTAAGATATATATTTTTGAATTTGATTTGGAAATTCTCCTAAGTAACAGTTTTCTCATCTATGATGTGAACCATCTTTGTTTCTTCCCACCACAAGGTAGCCTTCCCTCGCAACTGATAAATAACCAGCCTGGCTCTCAAGTTACTTTCACATTCATAAACCTGAAATTATTTTATCATCTTTAGAAGCCAAGCTTCCGCATCTTCCTCCTTCTCTACATCATAGGATGGAGGATTTATTTTCTGAAATTCACCCTGTAATTCCTTATTCCTCCTAGACTGCTGTCTAGAGGCATGATCTTCCTGAGAATCTTCTAAGTGATTTTCAATTCCCTTCCTCTTTCTCCTAGAACTTTTACCTTCGTGACTGTTATGGGAGGTAAATTATTGTATTATCCTGTCTTTCTCTTCACTGGCTAAATATAGCCTTTCATTTTGATTTTCCAGTTGCATCAATTCTTGCTGCATTTGATGCATCATGGCCAGCAATGGAGCATTTGGATCTGCTGGATTTTATTCACCAGCTCATCCCGTCCACTCATGGTATTAAGCTGTAACTTTCATTACTATTTCGCTATACATAAAATTAAAAATTAATAAAATTTAAGTTTAATGAAAAATTTTACAGTAAAAAAAAAATTTTAGTGTGAGCACACATTTTTTCCCAGTGTTTTAACATGGGCTCTGATACCATTTATAGCACTTCTCACTTCAAAAAAAAATTCTTATATTTTTTCTCAGTAATAGATCAAACTGATTCTTGGGATTACACTATAACTTGTCACATTCTAACGTAATCAGACCATGTTACTATTTATTTGTTTACATTTTGTGACAGTGTTTCATTTTATCACTTTGTCGGTTTCGCTTTACTATTAATATAAGATTTCCCTTCTTTACTCTGTATAAAAATGACATATTATTAAATCCCTCCATTCCAAATCATGAATGTGTTGTTCATTTTTTTCACTGACTTTATAATATTTACTCACACGGCATATGGTCCATGTACATTGTAAATCCATGATAACATTTATTATGTGACTAATATATATATATATATAGATATATATGTATGTATGTATGTATGTATGTATGTATGTATATATATCCCCTCATTGACAAGAGTATTACCATACCTCTTCCCCGTATGTACTTAAATATATCTATCACATTTCCTTATCACATATAAGGGTATACTCACATTAACAAGTGGTATTAATATGTGTTCGACATGTATGATTCAATTTTCTTAATGTTTTAACTATAACATCCATGCATGAATTCGAACTGACTTCAAATCTACTTTAGGTAATTGATAATAGTAGATATTCCAAATGTCTATTTTCCTCGACATCCTATAATATATTCTTAGGAACTTAATATTTAGTTCTCATGAAATTTTTCAATCCCACTACACATAACCCTTCATTAATTTGATGTACACTTATTTCTCAAAAGTATCACATATACATATTATGGTCTTTTACCCTTCTATTTCTATTACTACTTTTAAACCCTGTTGATGGTGTCCACCCACGTGGATTGTATTTGAATTTCAACATGGCATAACGATAGACTATTTACCAATACACATTTACTCAATGTACTATGAAGTTACAACTTAGTTTTCAATGAATTTAACCATTAATATACGGATCAGAATTTGTAGGCAATTGAATTCTTGAGATAGAATTATTTATTTGGTTTTTAATACATTGGTCCCAAATTTGTATATCATGTTTATTGAGTCACTGGAACTGAGGTACTTTATGGTAACATGGTGTTTATGGTGGTGTACTCTGTCACATGGGTCTCAGATGTAACCTCTGGAGCCATGGGAAAACTCATCTTAACCCTGATCTATGACACCTAGATGGTGTAGATCACTCTACACTATTCTTCACTTGAATTCATCATTGTTGCCTCTATAATTTCATATGGGTTTTAAATGAATGGAATGGCACAGGTGGACAGAGAAGCTCTATTTTAAATTCAATGTCGTCCCCTTCCAAAAATTAGGTAATTATTTTCCTTCTAATTCTCTAGGCTGAGTTAATTTTGTTAGCTGAAATGTACCAGAAATGTATCAGTTTGTCTCTTAGGAATTTTTATTCGCTTATAAATCCGAATAGCAGTAATACCCAGTTTAATTTGAAACATATTCTTCGGTTAAAATAGGAATTCTTACTACCAGTTGTCGTTTTAATTTATGCATCCATCCTTTAGTGTCATTTCATATCTTCCCTTTTTACTCTATCAGATTTTTGTATTGAATGGAATATGGTCACTTTTATGGGTTTGTATTGAGCTTCTACCATTTCTAATATTTTATTCAATTTGAAATGGTGACTCGCTCATATAGTCTCTACATATGATTCAATTAGATTTTCGTTAATTCCAAGTCCGATAATTTCAATAGATATACTACTAAATTGTTCGGGAGAAATCCAAAGTTGTGTTTATGTACCAGAGAGCAAGGATGAACATTTGTCCTAATTTTTCTTTTTTGTTATTTATTCACGTATTATATGCTATTTCACTATTTACGTTTACCCATACATATCCTTACCCGGATTCTGTCTCACCGTGTTTCTTTTAAAAACACGGAGCCAATTTCATTCTGTTGCTCCTTGTTGCATTCAATGAGGGAAATTCTCACAGTTGGTATTTAATTAAATAATTGGTTGATTGATTACTCGATTTGTTTCTTTTTAATTTTTTTGTGTATTTTACTATCTGAGTTTTTTCGTTTTATTGTTAATTCTCGGAGTTTGCCCATCTAAATACTTTATTTCATTTGACAAGGTTCAGATCTCATCTCTATTCCACTTCACTACATTTTCTCCCCTATATTTCCTGAGAGTTTAACTTGATGTACGTACTGTTGAGTATGAGGCTTGACTCTATATTTCCTTCTGTCACCTAAACTTCGAATTGAGTTACTTGAGCTTTTATGTTCGTCAAGAATTCTAACTTCGCTTATCTATTGGTTATAGGTTATCTTGGTGGTGATGTGAGCCCATAAGTTATTCTATCATTTTCTTGGTTGATAACTATGGTTACCTCATTTAAATGCATCAATGTATTTTTTATTTTTTTTCTTCAACAGTGACTTCTAGTCTTGGTTCTGTGGAGGTAATTCCACACCTCCCTTGGCATTAGAGTTTAATATACTTCTAGGGCTTGGTTAATAGTTTCTGACACTTGGATTATTATACTCCAGGTGGATTCAGATAACTATAATTACTATACTTATGTAGTTCTGGCATAATTTCTTCTCGGATAGTCTATACTCATTGACTACAGGGCCAGGTGCCCTCTACATCACATATTTTTCTTTATCAACTTTTTCGTTTTTGTTTAAACTATAACCTTATACAGATTGAGCTTTCATAATGATACATCCCATGAACTGATATTTTTATATTATTTGAATACCATTCAAATTCTGTTAACTTATTTGTGAATGTTATTTCATATCTGGTTGCACATTTTTGTTAGACTGTATAATTCATTTAATGCCGCCAGAATTTATTTTCTTATATATAGAGAGTAGTAGTTAATGGAACCACTTTCTAGAATCATACTACTGTGTAATATGTATATGTGTATATTTCTAAAATATCATTCTCCTACTTGTTTCTCTTCCAAATTAAAATACCAAGCTATACTATTTTTCAGTAGGCTTGAACCTACAGTTTTATTGTAAGATTTCCATTCATATTTATATATATATGTATAGTCTCTATCTATAAAATTTGTTCATTTTATTTCTCTAATGTAAGCAGAATTTCTTCTGGTGTATAGCACAGTATCTAGTTTGGTATATAGTATAGTTTATAATGCATGTACATTCACTTCCCTTCAGAATTTATTTCCTAACAAACTGTACAATTAATAAGTGATTTCTAATGCCATTAAATTTACAAAGATCTTAGTCTCCTGTGAGGTACCTAGCCTTAGATCTAGACCCAGTATTGGGTGTCAGACATGTTGATATTTGGTCTTCACAGAATATGTTTGTACAACAACACAGAATAAACTAGTCTCTTCATTGTTAATTATGTTCAATGTACAGGCCACAAAATTAATTTTCTAAGTCATCTAATTTCTACAACATATACACATGCCCAGACACAGAATTTCATATAGATTCAACTACTTCACCATTTCAAAAACACATAATAGAATTAAAATATCACTTCAAAAGTAAATCAAATTAAATTTACTGTGCATACCACTTAAGGTAGACTATAAACCTGCCAAACATAGAGATTTTTCTCCACAACTCACCCCCAATAAGAGATCATTTATTCCAATGATAGAAAACCCTTTGTCTATCCTGAATCAGCTTATTTAAGCTTCCTTTCCCTGGCTTGTTTTCCTTAACTGCGTCTAGCTAATTCAAGATGTTGTATTCCTATTTGCCTAGTCTTTCCCTTTGTTTCTTCCACAAAGGTACGTTTAAAGCTAAGTTTTCTTCTTTCCATATTTATTCCACCTCTTCCCAGTAATTTCCTCCTTACTGGGGTACCTTTTAGATTTTTATCTCTAATCTAATTTTAGTATTTACTTTATTCCTTCAAATTATTTTTGGAAGTATGGGAAAGTCTTACAACCTTATCCATCCTCATGGATTTCATTTCCAAATCTCTAAACATAATCTAGTCATTGCACATTAATTTCCATTTTATTTTATTAACTTTAAATAATAAAATAAATTCTACATAATTGTTTTCCATTGGGGTCCACTGTACCATTTTGGACTTGTTCAAATGTCTAATAAAAGCATAGAAAACTAGGGATATTACAATGTGGCGAGATGATTGATATAAACAAAGAAAATAAAATGTTACCATAGAACATAACACCTTAGTAAAATTAGTATTCAACATTCAAGGAAAGATTTGGCACAACCATTCCAACTAAGTTACATGCTATATATATCAAGTTATAGATTACTTATACAATGTGGGAGTGCAAAAAAAACTCCTAGAAAATTCCAAATCTAACTCTAGAATGAAATGAAATGAAGTCAAAAGTATACAATAATAGGATAGTCTTGTATACATGTATATAACCAAATAATGTAGAAGGATAAGTGAATAAGTCCAGGGCTAGAGGTCGATGATGTCAAGAATACCCAATTATGATGATAACTTCTTCCGATAAGAACTACTACTTGGGTCCATTATCTCATATGAACAAGCCAACTAGTATATATCAAATTATCAATGTTTTTCTTATATTTATGGATCACTACAATATAAGTGGATAAATCGTGAAGCCAATTCCCTTTCCATTGTGTTCCACACTTGTAGTACAATATATTAGATGTGATTTGGAGCAAATTTCCAACATCAAAAATATGTAGCAATCACCAATACTAATCCGCCAAAAATGATTATTTTGAAATGTAACTTTAATATTCCAGTTGTTATATGATTATTTAATGGAAAATACACACTGAATTCCAACACCAAACTTCCAATTTGAGGGAACATGTGTGGACATCCTCAGTCACTCAAACTAAAAACATTAGTGATCATTATAATGAAAAGATAAAATAAGACTAGTTTTGATATGTTTTACAGATTTACATGAAAAGCACCAATATTTTTCCTATATTTACCATACTTGTAATTTCCAAGAGATAACACATTAATTGATCTTTTACAAAAAAATACTTTATTCAATACAAATAATAATTTAACATATTAAAACAATACCACCATTGTTTGATCCTCAATTAGTTCAAAATGCTTAGCACAAGCACTTCAAGAAAGAGAAGCAAGTATAAATAAAAGATCCATCAGTTAATTATCAATAAAAAAAGGATAAGAATTTTGTTGAAGTTTGATAAACAATCATTAATATTGACATTCTACTACAATTAGTGGTGTTGTTCAAAAAGAAATACTACCTAGAGAACTCACCTTCCAAATTTTTTTCTCTATTCATGAAGATTTTTTCTATCCTCAAAACAAAATTCGCATTGAATATTTTAGGTTTTTGAAACTGCCCAAAGGCCATTCGAAATGAAACAGTGAATTTCATTAATTTTCATAAAATTATTCTGGTACTAAAAAATAATATTTTGACCATGTGATAGACAATTCAAGCAAGTAAAAAAAATTATACAATATTTCTTAGAATTATTCACGTTAAAAGGAAAGATTTCATATTTCAGATAGAAAAGGCATGTTTAAAGAGAGAAAAACATTAGCACACTGGTACTATATTTTTTACATGGGTTATTCATAAAATATGGAGATACCCCAGCATAAATGAATGTTTTCTCAGCAGATGTGCATGAAACAAGTTCCTTGCCAATCAATCGAACAACCATCCCACTATTCCTTCTAATAGGTGCAACTATTGACTTAGAAAATTTGCACTAAAACATAATTATAATCAATGTAGTGAAACATTTGTACACAAATATCTCTTACATCCTAAGAATTGCTCTTCTCACAATGTCACCAAGATACATTCCCAAAAATAGTTACTTAAAACCTTGAAGAAAACTACCAAGAACCATTAAAACTTGTTCAAACTATAAGTCAGGTACTCAATAACTCTACAAAGTAGAGCAATGAAAAGTTTCATGCTAGAAATTAGAAATTTTCCTAATCGCCTGGATTCAAATTGTTTACATCTAAATAATCATCATAATGGATCCATGGCATATGACTCGACCAGAAATTTCCCCATTCCATGTTGATTACCCAATCAAAAAAGCTAATTCCAAGTAGTTCTTGCAGTCCAAACTCCATAATATTAAATAAAGGTGCAAAATAAATATTCATTAATCTATTCAACAATATAAGTATCCATAGCAAGATTATAGAGGGGAAAAATGAATAGAAAAAGGTGAAAGGTTAGCACGGTACCAAATTTTGCAAGTTTTCATTTAGTCATTTCATCTGCTCTCTCTACATAGCATGCATTTTGTCATGTCCCAAGAATTCCTACAACCATCACATCTTGATCATAATAGTGTGCTCCAGCAAGTGTTTGGACAATATCATTAACATAAAATTTCCAAACCAAAAGTCAAGTTTCAAGACACTTTTTTTGTTACGAAGTTACAATCCTTGCATCCATTTAAACTATCGGGCTCCCCTGTCCCAGAAACACGGTGGAACATAGCCCAATATACCTACTTTAGGATCCCAAAATAGAAATCACTCAAAAATAGACAACTCAACTTCACTGCAGATCATTCCATCACAATATATTGAATACGTTAAGTACAATGGAAACTCTCACTCAAGATATAATATTAATCCCATTTCCTACAATTGACATGATGCATGACGTCCATTTTCAGTTCAGCTTCTAGAATCAAATATCACCCTTGAAAAATGTGTATATCATATGTTAAAATAAACCACAAAATTTTGTCCTCTTCATAATGGCCCACTAACAACATCATAATACATGTGAGATAATTGGGCATAGACAGGTTCAATTTTGAGCGAACGTTGCTTCTTTAAGACAATTACCTAATTTTTCATTCGTCGAACATCCTACTTCCATTTCATATGCTAACTAGTTTATGACCTATGATTTGGTATCTACATTCATTTACTCAATATGTATGTAATGGTTACAATTCAAATTGTGCATGCAAGAAAAGAGACCTACCTCCACACTAAAAGAAAAATCAACAAGATTAATGAGGTTTGAAAATGACTGAAATTGCATTTTCATTTGTCAAATATAACATAATGACTTTGAAAAAGTATATAATTGCAAGGAATGAGAAATTTATTAACTAATATGTTTTTCCTAAAACATCCCCAGACTCGAGAGGAATAACCCAAAATTTTTTAATCATCCTAAAACAAGATTTAATGTTCTCAAAATTGCTACAAAATAGAGTAATCTCATAAAAAATTTGTTTCCAGACATTCTCCTGCATACATGCGGTCAAGTGATTTTACACCTGAGGTAAAAGTGTAGAAAAATTATAGATATCCAACCTTACATAAATTTGAATATTTGTAAATCTAAGATATGACTGTACTTCTCAACCATTTGGCACCTAAATATTTATTACTAGCCATATGTGCGACATGGGAATCCAACAAATTTGGAGCACCCCTTACAGATTCCTATCTGGCTTCAGGTCAAGTCTCATGAGCAGTATGGAATACTAGAGACTTTGATGGAAAAAAACTACATATTTTCCTATTTTTGGTTAGAATAAAGCACTCACATTGTTTGTTTGAAAAATAAAGGTCGAAAATTAAGAGAGGACATCATAAAAGTGTCTAAATATCCACCGCTTCAACGTTATTTTATAAGGAAACTAACTTAATAATTTGAGGAAAATATCTTCGTATTAAAAAGAGAGCATAGATAAAATAAACAAAATCATGCTTCATATTTATCTCAAAGTACAAATGAAAAACACATTAGTGTTCCTTGAGTCATGTTCAAAGTACACTCTAGGCACAAATGTAGGCATGTTAATTATTCATCGAAGAATAATTTTAAGATTGGTCATGTAATATCATATATTAGAGGTGAAAAAAATTTCCCTATTCATTTTCATGCATGTGCACCAAGTTTCTTTCTTCCTAATAAAGAAAATCAACACAAATAAAATTCTAGAAACCTTACTATGAACCATTGATTTAAGGATTAAGGGGTAAAAATCACCGTGTCTTCAATTTGAAATCCTTTTGTCCATTTAATGAGTATGCCTAAATAAATGGACAACTACTTCATTAGAAAATGGAAAGTAAACCCAAGCTCCCTTTCTACTTTTGAAGGAGTCTGGAAACCATCACCTTTACTTTTCACAAAAACATCTAGTTATGATGCAATAAAATAAAATAGTTCCTGCATACATTGAAATATATTAAGACAAGCATATGGCTTACTTGGAAAAACTATAAATAGACCCTAAATTCATGCACCTTTTGTATTATTATAAGCATTGCATGTTATGGGTGAGTAGTGATGTTATCCAAGTTGGAAATGACAAAATACATAAAAAAAAAAAACATTAAATAATTCACCTCGTAAAAGGCCACTATTGTGAGTTAACATGGTTTAAAAGGAAACAAGATTGGTATGCATGTTTGTATGTTCAAGTAGCATGGCCACATATATGATATCATACTTATCGGCTTGGTCAAAGAAGTTTAAAATGGTAATGAACAAGAAATTCTTTTGTGATAAAGGTATGCATTTTACCTACCTTGGTTGTTCCTTTCATTATATGTGAAGGAATAGACACTTTTGCAAAGTTGAGATTCATAATCCTTCCACCTTCAATATGAACTCGCAATACGCTAAAACTCATCCCATTCATATCCAATTCATAATATGTTCCCTTCTCATCCCTACAAAAATCATGAAAAACAATCACTGATACATGTGCATTACGAAACTGTACTTAATCAAATCCTCAAATGCCAAAAAAAGTGAATGAATTTAAACACTAAAAAAGAGTAAATACATTTCATCCCACACATCGGGATTTGTTCTGGTTTTTGGGACAAGGTGTCAACATGAAAATAATCTAGGTTCAAACAATATCTATTCTAGTTTGATGGTTGTTGGTTTTGAAGTCGGACCATGCTAATGTGCAGATGGGGTTCATAATGCAATCATACTTACCATAAAAACACTTCATTTCTTCCCAGCAACCACCATAATAAAGGGCTACAACAAATCCATTGAAATATGTTTTTCTAAACTGTGTTCCGCCTACTCCTGAGCATAAATCATGGGGACCCAATGAAGAACAAATTCCCCAGATAATCTGCTCATGATTAGGTCATCGACAATAAAAAGCTTAAAAAATTCTACACACTCCTATGAGAATCTCAAAATTTGGACACTAGGATATAATGATATCCCACGAAGATCACAAAATGTGGCACACATGAGCTCTTAATATAAGAGGATTAAGAATAATAATAATAAATGAATCATTTTCCCATTATAATCCCCACAATTGGGATAAAGAAGATATACAGTACTATCTTGTTGATGGATTCTTGAAGCACTACTATTAGTGATCTGATACTCCCCCTTAGGGAAATGTATGGAGCCGAATCCATTTAACATTATAGTTTTTCATTTATTTTTTCACATAATTGATGATAAACACTTTCCACGCCATTTACAAGGAGATCAGTACAACTGAATCTGAGAAAATCCCTAGGAAAAAACCTAATTAAATACAGCTTGAAAATTGTCAAATATGTGTTATCAGTAGCCAGCGTATAATACAACACTGTCTGATCAAAAAAAAATATGCTTTAAGAACTGGAATAACTCCTGTTGGCAGCAAATTTTGGAAGCTCTTTATAGCTAAAATCAATTTGCGAGCACGTCCACTAATTATCTTCATAAATGGAATAAGAGGCAGCAATGAGCTCAACTCCAATACCAGATCCATCATTGGACAACTTGATGACGATATTTTGATCTACTTCCTCTCCAAGGAGTTCCACAATAGCGAACTACCAATAGTTTCTAAATTTAGGGTAGTGCTCATAAAGACCACCATTTACAGCAATAATTGTTCTCATCATTTTGTTTGTTGCATCACTCTTCACCCTGCCACCCACTATGCATGTAGCTCCATCTATAAAAATCTTCTTCAGTATTCCCACAATGCCACCTACTACCAACCAAGTTTCTTTATTTGTGACTAAATCACAGACTTCCACAATCAACATTCGTAACTTAAAAGGGACATTTTAAATCCAAAATATTTCTTTATATATTAATTGTACATAAAATATTAAAATTTCATTCAAATAATGAGTCATATGAAAATTAATATTGAGATAAACATGGTCCTAACCCCTAAAACATCTTCCATAACTTTACCAACTTCTCTCAAATCTGTATATTCATCTTGATGCATGGCTAAGACAAATGGGATCCTACAGTAGAGAATAATGTTTTGTAATGGAGACTTGCAAGAAGATAATAAAAATCAACCACTTCGCATATATAAGGAGATGCTAAAAGATGAAATCCCCAATTGTTTTTAGCAATTGTAGCAACCTGAAAAGAAATGTGCATTACAGTCATAGTTATCCATAAAATATTTTTCAAGGATTTCTAAAGCTCAATTCAAAAAACGGATACAATAGGTTATGTTAGAGATCGTTCATTTCTTGCACATGTCGAACATCCTGCTTGCATTTCAGATGAAAACTGGTCTGTGTCTTATGATTTGGTCTCTACATTCATTTACTGAATATGTACCTAATGGTTACAAGTCAAATTGTGCATGGAAGAAAAAATACCTACCTCCACACTGAGAACATAATCAGCAAGATCAATGAGGTTTGAAAATGACAAACATTACATTGCCATTTGTCAAATCTAACTTACCTAATTTGAAAAAGTATATAATTGCAAGGAATGGGCTATTAATCAAATAATAATTTTTTCCCAAATATCCCAAGACTCGAGATAAATAACCAAAACTTTTTGAATCATCCAAAACCAAGATCTAATGTGCTCTAAATTGCTACAAAATAGAGAAATCATAAAATTCTGTTTCCAGACAATCTCCTATATACATGCAGTCAAGTGATTCTAAACCTCATATGAAAGTGT
Source organism: Pinus albicaulis (assembly GCA_034641835.2). Taxonomy (NCBI): domain Eukaryota; kingdom Viridiplantae; phylum Streptophyta; class Pinopsida; order Pinales; family Pinaceae; genus Pinus; species Pinus albicaulis. The sequence continues at coordinate 1,326,379,830 of CM076580.1, forward strand.
AGAAAAATTATAGATATCCACCCTTACATAAATTTTAAGTTTTGTAAATTTAAGATATGAATTTACTTCTCAACCATTTGGCCCCTAAATTCTTCTTCCTAGCCATATCTGCCACATGGAAATTTGGAGCACCACTTACATATTACTATGTGGCTTCAGGTCAAGTCTTCCAGATTGGTTGGAGAGTAGCCATTTGACATTTAAGGCATGGTTATAGTTTAATATTAAAAAAAGGGTAACAACATCTAAAATTCTATAAATATTATCAATATGTGGGTAGAATTTATGTTATTTATCATAAGTTAATGAAATTGATAATTTACTTGGCATATACTGTATGTTCAGGAAACTCAGGTTCCAAGTGAATATATTCACAACACACTATGAAAAGCATATCCCTCCATGTTTGGAAGAGTAATAAATAGTGGTTAGAGTATTCCAGAGCAACTTGGTTTGCAATAATAAGTTAAAAAAATGCTAAACACTCCCACAAGGATCCCAAAAACTGGACCTGAGGATATAATGATATCCCATGACGATAAAAAATTCGACACACATGAGCTCTTAATATAAGATGATTAAGAATAAGAATAATAAATGAATCATTTTCCCATTATACTTCTCGCAGTTGGGATAAAGAAGATATACAATACTATCTTGTTGATGGATTCTTGAAGCACTTCTATTAGTGATATGATACTCCCCCTTTGGGAAAAGTATGGAGTTGAATCCATTTTACATAATATATTTTCCTTTCTTTTTTCACATAATTGATGATAAACACTTTCCTCACCATTCACAAGGAGATCAATACAATTTAATTTGAGAAAATGCCCAAGAAAAAGTATAATTAAATACAACTTGCAAACTGTGAAATATGTTCTATCTGTAGACAACCTATAATACAACATGGTATGATAAAAAAAATATATGCTTTAAGAATTGGAATAACTCCTATTGAAAAAAAATTATGGAAGTTGTTTACAGCTAAAATCAATTTGCTTTTCAGACCACGTCCATTAATTATTTTCACTAATGGAATGAGAGGAAAAAATGAGTGCAGCTCCAATGCCAAATCCATCATTGGACATATTAATGATGATATGCTGAGCTATTTCATCTCCAAGGATTTCCACATAGCCAACTGCAAATAGTTTCAAAATTTAGGATAGTGCTCATAAAGACCACCATCTATGGTAATAATTGGTCTCTTCATTTTTTTTATTGCATCACTCATCACCCTACCACCCACTACAGCTAGAGCTCCATATCTACCAATCTTCTTGAGTATTCCCACAATGCCACCTATTGGAAACCGAGCTTCTCTTTTTGTGAATAAATCATAGACTTCCACAATCAACCTTCGTACTTTAAAAGGGACATTTAAAATCTGCAATATTTTAATTTTTGCATATATTAAGTCTACATAAAATGCTAAAATATTATTCAAATAATGAGTCGTATGAAAAATAATATTGAAATAATCATGATACTTACCGCTAAAACATCTTTGATAAATTTACCAACTTCTCTCAAATCTACAAATTAATCTTGATGCATGGTTGAGACAAATGGAGTCCGGAAATAGACAATAATGTATTGTAATGGAGACTTGCAAGAAGATAATAAACATGAACTACTTAACATATATAGGGAGATGTTGAAATGAAACCCCCAATTGTCTTTAAAAATTGTAGAAACTTCAAAAATATGTGCATTGCAATCAGAGATATCCATAAAATCTTTTCCAAGGATTTCTAAAGCTGAATTCAACAAACTAATACAATAGATTATGTCAAGCATGGTTCATTTCTTACACGTTTGGCATAGAAATGAAGTTAGAATATAGTGTTGAAATCACTCTATTGTTCACACATGATAGAATCATATTGAAGATATGAGATACAATCGTCCATGTATATTGCAATTTTTAGATGCTTACAAGGATCAAGCTCAAAAGGGAAGAAGGAAAATTGGTGGAAGCAGGAGGGTCTCAAAAGGAGACAAAGAAAAGGAGAGAAAGATTGCCATAATATTCACCACCTAGTTCACCTCCTAAAGAAGCATAAGCTCCATTAAGCATGCCTCATGAGGAAGGATAAATTCATGAAAAATTTTACCCTAAGGAAGAAGAAAGAGTGTTTAGGAAAGTGTTTCTTGACATGACTGAGAAGGTTAGAATTATTTATCAAGAAAGGAATGAGAGACTGGAAGGATAAGGATCTAAACTCCAAAAGGAAGGGCAAGGATATTTAGAAGGTTAACATGACGAAGACAAGTCAAATAAGGAAAATGTAGTAAATGGATGAAATGGAGAGCCACCATCTTCACCCTCATCATCATCATCATCATCTTCTACCTCTTCTTCAGTACATCAGCCACACAAGTCCAAGAGCACTGGTAAATTTCCTTTATTAAAAATTGATGTTAAGTTCGAATTGCCAATGTTTAATGGTGAAGTAAATGCAGACAAGCTAGATAATTTGATTTGAAAATTGAAGTTCTATTTAAGAATACAGAACCTTTAAAATGATGATACAAAAATTCAATTGGCTTCTTCGAGAATGGAAGATGCAACATTTGTTTGGTGGGAAGCCAAGACACAGGAGGAAATCGAGAAACATCATAAGATTATTATATCATTGTCAGAGTTTATTGCTGCGATTAATTTCTAGTTTTATCCATTAGCTCATATGAAGAAAGCCATCATGAACTAGCATAAATTTAGGCAGTTAAAGGGAAAACATTTACAATAATACACCCAAGAATTTAGGAGAAGAACTCTTTTATTAGGGGTGGATTTTCATACACTTTGCTAAATTACATATGATGCTTACATAGATATCTAAAACATATTATTCTCATGTTTCACCCCACTAGTCTAGATGAAGTTTGTGTTCAACCCACACATCTAGAAGCTAGAGGGAAGAACATTCCTGAAGAGGGTATGAAGAAACCTTTTAAGGGTAAAGCCAAGGAGAAAACCCCAAAAGGTAAAAATAAAAATAATGCATCTATTAAGAAATACAGATAAAAGGTGACATGTAAACATTGTTCAAAACAAGGCCATGACAGAACTCATTGTTGGAAATTACATCCATAATTGAGGCCAATGAAACCCAATCACAAAGGAAAACATAAACTTCTTGCTACAACTCAACATGACTTAGGGTCTGATTCAGGTGATGAGACTAAAATTACAACCATGGGATTGAAGAATATGAAGGGAAAAGTAATTGAAACTAAACCCAGTACCAGTACATCAAACTGTCACATAAACACTCCAAATGAAGAATAAAGAATAGAATTGTTTCATGTGAGGGTCATATCAAATCATACCAGGATTGACACACTGTTTGACAGCAGGTCACAAGAAAAATTATTCTCTGAAGATTTGGTTAGAATACATAACCTTGATACAATTCCACATCCAGAACCATATCCATTAGCTTGGATTTGTAAGGATGCAAATCTACAGGTTACAAGGAAATGTATATTGAGGTTTGTAATCACTCCAAGCTTTGTTGACACAGTTGAATTCAATGTTGTTCCACTTGACATAACTGGTATTTTTTTAGGGAATCCTTACTTGTATGACAGGAAAATGATCTTCTATCGTCATGAGAAAAAGTATCATTTATTCGAATATGGAAAGGAGTTCATTGTTAGAGCACACCGCAAAAAAACAAATATTTCTTTGGTAAATGCTGGAAAGGTAAAGAGGCTGGTAAATTCAAATAAGAATTTTTTTCTTCTTGTGATTAATTCGAAAGCTGATATTAATCATGAATATTTTGAGGGATGTGATCCTAATTTGAAATCATAATTATATGATGTGGTTAATGGGCATCATGAGATGTTTCAGGAGCCAACAGGATTGCCTCCAAAAAGGGAAATTCAACATGAGATTCAGTTGTAGCATGATTTTCCTCTTCCAAACATCAGTATGCATTGCATGTCGATAATGGAGAATGCTGAAATAAAGTGGCAAATGAAAGATATGTTGGATAGAGGTATGATAATGCCAAGCACCTCACCATGCGGTTCACCCATAGTCTTGATACCAATGAAAGATGGGACTTGGCGCATGTGTGTAGGTTTTCGAGAGTTGATCAAAATTACAGTAAAAAATTGTTACCCACTCTGAAGAATAGATGATTTTATTGGTCAATTTAAAGAAGAAAATTTTTTCACTAAGTTATATTTATGAAGTGGATATCATCATGTACGAATTACAAGAAGTGATATATGGAAAACTGCATTAAAATCCAAACAAGGACTTTTTGAGTGGCTAGTTATGCCTTTTGGTCTATGTAATGCATTGACAACTTTTATGTGGGTTGTGGATAATGTTTTGCGGCCATTCCTTGATGAATTTATTATTTTTCACTTATATCACATTTTTATTTTAAGCAAAATAAGAGAAGATCATGTCTTGCATGTAAATAGAGTGCTTGATATTTTGAAGAAAGAGAAATTGTTTCTTAAGATGTCAAAAAGTGAGTTTGGAAATAATTCTTTGGTCTATTTGGGACATACTGTAGGACGAGAATTGAGGATTGATCCTTCTAAATTGGAGGACATTGTGAATTGGCCCACACCCAAAATAGTTACTGAGTTGAGAAATTTCTTAGGTGCAGCTCAACATTGGAGGAAATTAATTGCTACCTTTTTTTCCATCGTAGCTCCTATGCATGCAGTGACAAGTGTGAAGAAAGTCTTCCAATGGGGAGGCAAAAAATGAAAATATTTTGAATCTTTAAAAGACAAGATCAGTTCATATCCAATCCTTGCACTACCAAATTTGAGACATCGATTTGAGATACAAACCAATGCTAGTGACTATGCGATGGGCATAGTCCTTTTTTTTTATGGCAAGCATATCGCCTTTCATTCAAAAAATTTTAATGGTGCTATGACTAATTATCTTACATATGAAAAATAAATATATGCATTAGTAAAAAGTTTCAAGAAGTGGAAACACTACTTAATCGGTAAAGAGACTATTGTAGACACCGATCACCAACCATTACAGTACTTGCAGTTGAAAGAAAAATTTTAGCAATTTAGACATTTCAGGTGGATGGTATTTCTTCAACAATTTCACTTGGTTATAAGGTAAAAAAAAAATACATTCAATAAATTTGCAGATATTCTTTCGAGACCAATCATTATTGTTTCTACTTTACTGAAAAATGACTTTGTTGTACATGAGAGTTACATAGAACAATAAGCACATCAGATTGATTTCAAAGATGTGTATGCTAGTTTGAGTGAAGGGAATCAAGTTGAAGAAAGAGATTAGCACATGCATAAAAAATTATTGTTTCATTTGGGAAAGATATGTATTCCACAAGGAGAGAGGCTAAATGTCATGAGAGAAGCTCATTCTTCTCTTATTGTTGGACATTTTTTAGTAAGAAAAAGAGTGGCGCATCTACAGAGGTATTGTTATTTGCCTCACATGATAGATAGTGTGTCACATTTTGTAAGAGGTTGTTATATTTGTGCAACAAGTAAGCCTGGTAATAGGATGCTTGGATTGTACACGCCGCTACCGGTACCATCAAGGCCATGGGAGAGCATCTCCATGGACTTTGTTGGAGGTATACCTATGTCAAGAAAGCAACATGATTATCTTTTAGTAGTTGTGGATAGATTCAGTAAAATGTGTATAATTATTCCATGTAAGAAGACCATTACTACTGAACATACCACTGAACTTTATTTCCAAAATGTTTGGGTTCATTTTGGATTTCCCACTTCTATTGTTAGTGACAGGGATTCAAGGTTCATTAGGAATTTTTCGTCAATTCTATAGAGAATGATGGACAAAAAATTAAAAAAGAGTACCACTTTTCATCTAGAAATAGATGGGAAAACCGAAGTCATGAATAGAATAGTTGTGAATATATTGAGAGGATATCGCAGCAAACATCCTAAGTTGTGGGATGAATAACTACATTGCATTCAACATGCTTACATTCGAGAAAAGCACTCTTCAACACAAACCTCACCTTTTGAAGCATGCTTTAGATGATTTCAAAAATAGCCATTAGAATTCATTTTGGGAAGGATGTTGCAATTGATGGCCATAGTGATATTAACACTACTACATTTCGCGGAAATTCCGACACCTGTTTCCGACGCTTTTGACCAAATGTCGGAAATTTTCCCAAATTTTTTCCATCCCGCCCGAAACCGTCGCTATACCAACGTCTATAGAAAAGTGTCGTAATACCGACACTTAAACTAGTGTCGCAATTACGACGTTTAAAGGAAGACGTCGCAATTGTGACACCATGGCCCAAAGCGTCGCTATTGAGACGACTCTAAACGTCGCAACGGCGACACAATGTCTAGGTGTCGCCATTGCGACGTTTGGAGGCACCGTCCTAATAGCGACGCCTTTTTCGCCGTCGGTATAGCGACAATTATTTTCGCGCTACATAAAAATACCAAACTTATATGGGCGCTACATAAAAATTTGAAACTTATATGCGCGCTACATAAAAATGTTTGGTATTTGTCGCAATAGCTACGTTTGATATCACGCGCGCATTCGCTCTCTGCTCTTGCAGAACAGCATTTGCGGTCAGCATTCGCGCTCAGCTCTTGCAGAACAGCATTTGCCCTCAGCATTCGCCCTCAGCGTTCGCCCTCAGCTCTTGCAGAACAGCATTCGCCCTCAGCGTTCGCCCTCAGCTCTTGCAGAACAGCATTCGCCCTCAGCTCTTGCAAAATGGTAAGTTCTTACCGCAGGCCCTTCCTCCTATAGTAGGGTTGACTCTATTTGGGTTTTTTTGGTCAATTCCATTAGATTGTGTTAGGATGTAGGGTTCTCTCTAGATGTCAAGAATCAAGATTCAATACCCTCTATTATCTTCATCACCCAATACAAGATTTAAATTTTTTCCAAAGAAACGCTTATTAATTTGGCAGCCATTATTTCTCCCTGCTTTAAAAACCCTACATTTAAATGGAAACAAGCATTGCATTTCAACTACAAAAATCTATTAGTGTTCAAATGTACATGTGTGCTACATTAACGTCTGATGTCACGCGCGCATTCGCCCTCCGCTCTTGCAGAACACCATTCGCCCTCAGCATTCGCCCTCAGCTCTTGCAGAACAGCATTCGCCTTCAGCATTCTCCCTGAGCTCTTGCAGAACAACATTCGCCCTCAGCATTCCCCCTCAGCTCTTTCAGAACAGCATTCGCCCTGCATTCGCCCTCAGCTCTTTCAGAACAGCATTCGCCCTGCATTCGCCCTCAGCTCTTGCAGAACAGCCTTTGCCCTCAGCATTCGCCCTCAACGTTCGCCCTCAGCTCTTGCAGAACAACATTCGCCCTCAGCGTTCGCCCTCAGCTCTTGCAGAACAACATTCGCCCTCAGCTCTTGCAAAATGGTAAGTTCTTACTGCAGGCCCTTCCTCCTATAGTAGGGGTGACTCTATTTGGGTTTTTTTGGTCAATTCTATTGGATTGTGTTAGGCTGTATGGTTCTCTCTAGATGTCAAGAATCAAGATTCAATACCCTCTATTATCTTCATCACCCAATACAAGATTTAAATTTTTCCCAAAGAAACACTTATTAATTTGGCAGCCATTATTTCTCCCTGCTTTAAAAACCCTACATTTAAATGAAAACAAGCATTGCATTTCAACTACAAAAATCTATTAGTGTTCAAATGTACATGTGTGCATCACTTATGTAGGGTATTCCTTTTCCACTTTCACATTATCCAAGAATGTGTGCAATATAGTTCATATTTTTTGTGATTTAGATTGCCTTGAAAAAGGAAAGGTAAATTATTTCCCATGGAAAAAGAAGGTTTTCCATTTTTATAGGTTGTTTGGACTTACGTGGAAAAATTTATGGTATGCCTTTCATATTATGTAGTTTAAATTTGAATTAACAGATTTTTCTACATTAAAATATAATTACCTATGTGATGTCCTTCATCACTAATTAAAATTATAGGCTTTCAATTTCCTAGACTCTAACTCATCTAATGCTAAATTCTAGGTTCTCATTGGTGGATCACTCTTCCATTGATTTCCTTTCCCTCTGGATCTTGTCATACTTTAAAATTCATCAATGATACATATATTATTTCAGGTATCCCAAAAGGCTTTATAGTAGAACATATTGTGAATTTTTTTTGACACTTGAGGATTCTTTTTAGAAATGCAACGTGGTCTATGCTATCGAGTTATATATCAAGAAACTTGTCCTTAATAACCACACTATGAGGTAGGTTCAACCAGTTTGAACTTGTTGGGACATAACATATGAAGTTGTGTGATGAGTCCATATCACAGGTCTATTATGGTGAAAAAAGTGAAGACACGTAATGATAGTTATTATGTTAACATTACTAGAAACATTTTTCGAAATTATCCATGCTATCAAGATGTCAAAATTCCAGGCATTAGGTGTCAATACTCGTAGCTAATAGATAATAATAATAATATAAAAAAATCACAACTTTATTCTTGAAATATGATTGTTACACATTGGTAACCTAGTTCATGAGTTACTATCACCCAAAGACTGCAAAACAAACTTAAAATATAAATTAAAACAACATGAGAATCCAACTAAGGGTTTCTCGACAAAATCATGCCATAACCTGGCATTTTGAAACCCAAATTTGAATCCATCATAAGTAATACAATGCAAACTTAGATGGATTTTCAATGCATGTTTGCATGCTACACTTATTCTCCGTCTAGATATCATTTTTTAAATGGAACCATTAGTCAAGCCCACAGTCCTTTTTATGTGAAAAATTTCAGCTCTATTTGAGCTCTTTTTTGCTCCACCACTTCCATAAACCAGTGTTACACGGGGTCTCGCCCCCCCACCTAGGGGTCTAGATTCCTCGCCCCCTCGCGCTCCGGGGTCTTGGGGACTTCTAGGGGATGTTTCCCTCACGCCCCCTCACGTCCCCTCACCGCCCCTTTTAGTTTATGGTTTCGTGTTAAAAATTGATGTGCCACTTAGCATATTTGAGAATCCAAGTGATTCTGATTCAGATGGTGACATGGTTGATCTTGATATATTCGTGCAGAAGTTGGATGCAGAGACTAGTGGGGCATTAACTTGAGCATTTATGCTCATTTATCATTATTATGATATCATTTGATATTCATATGTTATGTTTTATGTTTTATGTTTCATACATAACTTATTTGCGTTTAAGTTTTATGTTTCAGACTTGAGTTGTAAACTTCAGTTTAAACTCTATTTTGAATCTTGATATAATATGTCATATGATATCTTAAACTTTATTTTCATTGTACATTGTTAGTAGTTACATTAATGATTATATAGTTACAAACTTACAAACTTACATGCATGATCGTATGATGTATGTTTTAACTTTTAACTTTTAAATTTGTTTCAATTATATGATTCATCATTCATCGATTTGTAATTTTATCATTTATGATTTATCTTTCATGATGCAAGTGTATGATGACCGTATATACATTCCTTGCAAAAATATAGTTACATTTTAAATATTTAATTTTATAATTTTTATGACCCCGACGTCCCCCCACGTTTCCTGAAAATTGGTAGGGAGCTTTTGCATAGGCTGCTCCCGCGCTCCCTCGTCCCCTCGCTCCCACCTCCAGGGGACTTGGTGGAACATTGCCATAAACATATGCAAACATATATCATGATCTTGGAATCCATTACATATGTATGTGCCAATGTTCCATAATCTTGCCCCATCATCAATTTAAGAAATTTCCATTGACTATCAAATTATGGAGGGGGGGAACTTTTTGCCGCAACATTTGGCTCAAAATCAGGGACCATCTTCGTATGAGGTGAATGAGAACTATAGATATTTGAAGAAGTAGATTAGTGCCTTTTCCTCTAGCCATGGAGTCATATACAGTCATCCATCACAAAAAATTGTCTTTGTTCATTCTCACCTTGAAAGTTGCAAAAAATCAAGCCCTAATTGAAACGACACTAAATTTGAAAGATATAATAAAAATGCAAGCTAGAAGTGCCCTATTAATACAAAGGGAAAACCTTCCTACCTACCCTAACTGAGATAAATTTTGATTGAATAGAAAACATGATATTTCCTATGGAGTTGATCCAACAACTTGTTAAATGTATGGGACTAAATCATGCATTTGATTTCCAGGGAAACATGCGCATGAAGAGAAAAAGTGGAGAATTAATGGAAAATCCATACATGCCACTTATAAAAACTACACCGAAAGGTCAAAAAATACTTAAGGCCTTAACTTAATTTGAATCCAAAAATGACAAAACAGGATTAGTGAAAACACGAGAGTGGTGTGGGTGAACAACATAAATAAAAATTGAGGATACCTTTCCCCAAGATGCCTTTGTCACCGTTGTATGAAAACATGTTTTCCTTTCCCTTTATACATGCAAGTGAATGCATTATAGGTATGGTGTTTTCCCAGAATAGGAGAAGCCTACTTAAATATATCATTTGGGGATTGAATGTTTGGGTGCCTTAATGTGCAATGACATGTTTCCAGGACTGAATTCAATGCAAGGCATATTTGAAACTCTAACTCTGTCTTCCGGTGTCTTATTAGAAATTATTTCAGTTTTCATTTTCTGTTTTCAAGTTAGATATTGTTTTCAAGTTTTTACATTTATAATTTTATTGCAATGTGGCAGACTGATCAGAGCAGTGCAGGAACAACCCCGAGACGGGATGATCGCGGAAAGAGGCCAGCGGAAGAACATGTAAAGTGCCAGCATTGCTCTATCTTCAGGTATTTTAGTTATTTACATAATTGAAATAATATTATTTTTGTTCAAATATGCAGACACCTAGCCATGGTACGCCTGATGATTCCCTCTTTGAGGAAGAGCTTTTTTCATCCCTATCTCCAGTGTTGTTGTTGCAAAAAAAGGCACGAGATGCAACGTCGGAATTTAATGCTTTGATAGATGCGCCTCAAACACCGGAAACAGAAGAGAGGATACAACATCTTATGAGGCAGCTAAATAGATATCAGGTAATAATAAAAAGTCAAAAGGATATTTTTTTTGTTCTGCATGAGATGAATTGTGATAGTTTGATTTTTATTTTTTACATTGACTAAACTAACAAAAATTTCTTTTGTATGTAGCGTTTTCTGGCACTTGCTGAACCCGGTGTTGGTGGTAGTGGGACACAAGGGCAAGAGATTGCTCAACAACCCTCTCGTACACCTTCTACTCCTTTAGGTGCCAGCCAAGAAACACACCCTGCCCAAGCAGACACCCAGCCAACCGCTGAACGTGTTGGCAATGATGAGGTTGATATGGCCAACTACATTATTGCGTTTCCTGGAGCTACACGTGTCAACTCCACAGGGACCATTAATGGCACGTTGTTGGTGAACGATGAGGGTGTCCCTATAAAGCATGTACAACTCCCAGGTAAATTTTAATATTTTAACTATTTCATGTACTTTATTTAAAACATATTTATCATGATTTTTATTTTTAAATTAATGATAATATCTTCTTTTTCTTTTGGTTTTATTCTGTGTAGGAAACAATGAGTTCTACAAGATTCTGGAGAGTCATGCGTTGGTAATTTTTGGCTCAACCATACGTACAGGGTGGAATTCCCAGAATTCCAACCTGAAAAAAGAACTTTTAGATTATCTAGAAGCCCTTTTTGGGGTCGGCACATTTGACAGAAAAGCGGTGGCTCAGGTAGCCGGCAAATATTTGAAATATACCAGGGACACCTATAGGACACAATTGCAATTTAACCCTAGATATGAGCGTCCTCTCGCAGTTTCATAGAGTGAGTGGAGAGCACTCATCCATGACGGAAAAGAGAAAAGGGCAAAGAAAGAAGGAAAAATGCCAACTGGACCCGCAAGGTAAATTACAACTTTAATTCAATAGCTTTAATTTTCTTTATGTCTAAAATAAAAGTGTGCTACGTCATATCCGACTTCAATCTTTTGATGCTAGGTTGCCTGACACCTCAAAGGCAACCAAAGCTAGGATAGAGAAAAAGGGCCATCACAAGCTCGGCCAGGGTGGCTACTTGAAATTAACTGCAAGAATTGTAATTAAGTAGCTAAACATCTTATAATTAATTGTATCGCCTTCCAACGTTTTTGTAATCCTATCAGACATGATTAAAAATACACAATCATATATAATGTAGGGTGATGACTTTGGAACAATAACTACAGAGGAAGATAAAAATATTGCTTTCCGTTTTGGCTATCAAGCTGTAGTTGAACGTCGCAGAAGCTTGGGGCAGGTCCCAAGATCTACAATGCCCGATAAGGTAAAACATTAACCTTTCAATATTTTTGTTTTCGTCCATAAATTTAATGTCTAACAACTTTGTTTAAATCAGGGGAGCAACACTACCGACGAGGTAAATAACCCAATTTTAGAGCCAGATGTAGATGATCCTCTCGTGCAACCTGATCATTGTAGTGGGGACCAGGCCGACAATGCTGCTATCAGTGAGGGCCGTGACGGTAATTAATTTCCACTTATAATTTTTTCTAATTATACCTCGATGGTTGTCCTTATAACGTTTTTTGTTTATATGACAGAGAATGTTTCCCTTGAGGATCTTACCACCAGAGAGGAAGACAGGGCAACAGTCCCAACGGCGACAACTGGTGCACCAGGTAAATAATCTCATTGCAATTTTTTTTATTAATATTACCGAACTAGTTCAATGATATTTAAAAACCGATAATTAAAATTTAATTATTATCTGTTTTTGGAGGCGATGCCCCGTCACTGGATGAGACCAGACATCGTGACAATGCAACTAGGTCAGCGGCGACAACTGGTGCACCAGGTAAATAATCTCATTGCAATTTTTTTTATTAATATTACCGAACTAGTTCAATGATATTTAAAAGCTGACAATTAAAATTTAATATTATCTGTTTTTGTAGGCGATGCCCCGTCACTGGATGAGCCCAGACATCGTGAATACGCAACTAGGTCAGCAGTGCGGGTTGAAAGGCACGAAACAGGAGCAGAGCACGATGATATCGATGATGTAATTAGGAGCTTTAAAAATAGGAAGAAGAAAAAGAAAATTTGACAATGTAAAATATTGTATTATTATAAGACAAACGTTACCATACTTGGAACATTTTTTTGCGTTATATAAAAAACTCATTTATCATACTATTTTTATGTCAAGCATTAATTGTAATGTTTCCTTGCGTACTTTTTGTTGAATTGTTTTTTTACTAGTTATTGAATATTTTTTTTTATGCTCATGAAAGTAAAAATTGAAATATAGATTGGGTATTGGGGAATTGAGAGTGATGTGAGGGGGGAGGAGGGGCCATAAGAGCTTCCACCTTCACGTGGTTGGCCCTGTTTAGTAGAGAATAATTTATTGGAGCGATTTAATCTTGGAGCAAACCTCCCTTGATCCAGCGTAGCAACAAAAAAGTCACTGTTGACTTAGTTGCTACTCTTTGAGATCGTGGGAGGCTTGTTCCAAGTTCATGCGACTCCAATAAATTTTTCTTGAAACGAAGAGGAGCTTCTTCAGGTATGTTTTGACATTTTCAACATATGTTCTAACATTATCATAAGAATGCATCTTAGAGTAAAAAATACTACATCAATTACTTGTATTTATTGTATAGATAACGATGGATTTTGATTGACTTGGCAGTGCAGGTACAAATCGTCTTGCATCATGAGCAATACAACTTGTCAACCAGGGTCATGTCCAGGATATTTTTGCTTGTGCGCTTGACCAGGTTTGTAATGTCACATTTTGTAAGTTCCTTTACAGTTCATAATTCAATATTAAGCTTGTGCACGATTATTATCTAGGTTTTTTGTATGTGTTTTTTCATCTATTTGATTGTAAGCAACTATGCATGTTTCTTGTTGTTCACTATGATTTCTCCCATTACCACTCCCAAGATGAATCCGACTTTATTGTTACATAGGTTACTTTATTGTTACTATGATTTCTCCATTTACGATTTCATAGGTTACATCATGTAAAGTTGTCAATCTCAGGTTGGTGATGAGCTTTAGTTCTCCAGATTTGGGGCTTTTCCGATATTTTCTCCCTCATGTCATTCCTGCATCACCTCGTTGTTTGAGCATGCCAATTGTCTACCACTTGTACCAATTGGCACATGTCAATCTCTGAGTGGTGCCAAATTTCACCTATTTTCAGTGAGAGTTTAGGGTTTCTCTAACATAGCTTCAGAAATCCGATTCAGTGCCTGCTTGAATATTGTCACATAATACTTATGGTTTGGATTGATGAGCATGTTCTGAATGGTTGGTTGATTCATAAGAACCACCCATAAATCTCCTTTCCTCTAACACACAGAAAATAAAAATTTCTTTGACAGGAGACAGAGTTTCAATACTTTGAAAACAAACTTCTATTCCCTTCAATAACTCAAAAAAAAAACTATTACACTACTTCCTCACTGAGAGGGATTACAAAATTATGACTGCTACAAAACGCAGTGCATAAAACCAACTCACCGTCTGTTCAAAACAAACATACTCTGTCTCTAAAACACTCTGCTGTGTTTTTCCCTTTCGCACTGCTGTGCATACACACTTAAAAAGTTACACTCAGTCTTTCACTTTTTACACACTGCTGTGTAATAAAAAATTTACGTATTGTCTATAAAAAAAACTACCAAGCTTTTTCGTCCTTTTTATTTTTATATGCCGTAACATATAAAACATATTATAATAAACCCTCTTTAAAAAAAAATAAAATTAAAACTAAATTCTATGGCCCACCTTCATTTCGCATATGATATATATATAACATATGTTTAAAACATATGTATATATTAAACTATCAAAACATTAAAGAACCCTTTCCGTCGGACTTCAAAAGTCTGAATAGATTGAATTTCAAACCAAATTCGTGTTCCAAAATGGGATGCTGACGTCTGCCTAATTTTAACTCGAATTCTCAATCCAATGTGCCCTATAAAAAATTCGGGTCCAGTTTTCAGGTTTTCAGATTCCCTTCAATTTCATGCGATCTAATATTAATGCTCCACGTGTCCTCCTTTTGAATTTACAAAACTGTCGGGTAAATTTCTGTTTGTTTAATTTCTGGTTGGTGAATTGCGTTAATGCTGGCTGTTGTGTTTAAATACAATCCTGTACAGAAATATGGCTGTGGCCGTCTACAAAAAAAACTTGCAGGAATTTTAAATGCTGAATTAAATTTCTGGATGGCATGCAAGCAACCTCCAAAAAAAAATGTTGTTGTTGCATCCATCCTTCTGCTGCAGCAGTTGAAGTTAAAATTCAACAGCACAGGGTTTAATAAGTGAGGGTGTAAAGGTAACTTTTTGTCGATAGTACTGGATTAAGATCATCTATTCATTTTTGTAGGGTCTTATGGTGTTTGGTTTTTAGTTTTGGGTTGGGCTTATTGAGTCTAAGATAGTTTTTGAGTGAAAAAATTGCTATCAGGTATTAAAAAAATTTGGTTCTTTTGTCAAAATTTATGAGCTTGTTAGGAAATACAAAACCGACAATGGTTGTATCTTAAATTTGTGGAAAATAATTTGAAATGAAACCTTTTTGTTTAGGTTGTTGCAGCAGGTGAAAACCCCATTCAAATTACTAGGGGCATTGACAAGACAATAAAGGCCCTTGTTTCGGAACTCAAAATTTTGTCAAAGGAGGTAAACGCTTGCCTTTTGAGTAGGCTGGTTTTCCTTTTTGCCGATGGTTTGGTGTATCTAATTGAATTAGTTGCCTAAGGTATTTTTGGTTGCAAACTCCTTTTCATTTTTCATACAGTATTGGCCTTGTGGAATACATTTGATTGTGTGGTCTTGTTAGATCTACAACATTTGTAGTTGCTTAGTCTTATGGCCGAGGTGCACTTTTATTATGGAAATAGTTGATGCAATATTGTCATTTAATCCTTACTGCAGGGTAGCATGTTGAGAAGTTTCTTGTGAAACATTTGGTATTCAAAATGACACTTGATCCTATACAAGATCATGCACTTGACTTCAAAATTCATATTCAAAGTGTGCCAGACAATTCTTGCAAAATTTCAAATATTTATGTTGTTTTAAACCATTATCTTTTTCATGTATTGGATGCTGAAAATGTGAAAAAGACTTTGGTATGAAACCAACCGGTGAATAATTTCCAGCAAAACAACCACTTCCAAGACATGATTTAGAAGTAGAACATATGTACTTATGAAGCATAGAAAGATATCCTTGATGCATTGTCAATGTTTGGCTAGGTTTATTTTTGGAGAAAATAACTCCTTATTCCTAGAATAGTGATCTTCAATACAAGTAAATGCCAGAGAAGAGAGATCATCGTGTGACGCAACAAAACTGAAATTGGACCCCCAAGGAGAGCTGGTGTGTCTACAATCGCTCTGTCAGCATTTTCCCTTGGTGTACCCCGTTCTTTTCCTCCAGCCTGAGTCTTAATTGAATTCTTCTTTCTTTGGGTTTATTTATCAAATTCGTAGAATTTGATAAATAAATACTATCCACAATGGTTGGACTTTAATTTATATTCCCGACTTTATATTATCTCCAATCCTTATAACCAATGTTTAACTTTCAACACTTTGTATTTATACTCCATGTTTCTTTCTAAATAAATAACTTGTAGTGAACTTTCGGCTCTATATTTCACCACCCAGCCTTACAACAATCACCCTCCAGACTTATGCTAATTATCCGCCAATCGTTTAATTAAACAATTTCATTATACTCCGGCCCCACCTATATATATCAATAACCAATCAAACACTTGTATCGTACCTGGCTATCCTCCGCACACCTTAGTTAACCTCCGGCAAGTTCAACGTGCGACCACCGTCCGATGGCCCTTCTCCAAATCAACGACTTCGTACCTCCCTGCCTTTCGGCTTCCAACGCGTGCTTTAACGTGCGATGGCGTGGGTTAAACGGTTGTTTGCTTCAGGTCACTTCGCCACGTGTCGCATTCCCTATGGAATCGCCGCGAACAGGAAATACCGCCACTCCGCAAAAGCGGTGCGATATGGGCAACCCGCTTTTGGGATTCCGCTCGTGGTTTTGGTAGAGGGCTTGACCACGGGTGCATGTCTGGTTCCGCTATCCTTTTGTTTGTTAACTCATGTCCAATCCTCGGGTCAGGTTCCGAAAGCACAACAATTTTGTCTCTTTATTAAGCGGGATTTTAATATGTTTATTATCAAAGAAAACCAACACAAATTTTATAAGAAAATTGTTCAAAAGTCGAGCCCGCCGGACTTCAAACGGCGATAAACCATAATTCAAACCAAATTCGCGTTCCAAAATAGCCTGCTGACGTCGGCCAATTTTGTGACGCGAATTTCTTATCAAATTCGCCCTAATATTTTACGGTTCCGGATTTCCACTGCGCGAGCGGCCCAAACAAAGATCCGCTCCAATCAATTTTTGCCACGTGTCCTCAATAAAAACTTGCCCTGCTCCCGGCTGCGGGTGCATTCGATGGTGTTTAAGGTGATGGGACATGGATATGGCGATTTCATATCATTCGCATTAACATTTAACGCTGCTCAATTAAGTTTTCACATCAAATCTACATTAATTAATTTTTAACACTGTTCAAGATCGGACCTCCACTCCTCTGAGCGATTCCGCACGCTCCAATTTGATCCGGCCTTCGGCTCTCATTATTAATGATCAGAGATTCATTATGACGGCCGTCCTTTGATTGCATTGCAGACGGGTCGACATAAAATGGCGTTTAGCCATGGTTTTTCAGACAAGCCGGTTGCTGGATTACACTGTCTGGTAACTGCGATGATAAGGAGAAGTGGCCAGCGGAACTTCTGCCTAGACTTTGCTGCATATTTCCATTTCTCTCGGTTCTGTCTCTGTCTGTCTTCCTCTGTTAATTGGAATTCTTCTTCTTCGTCTCTTGTGCCCACTGCGATTGCACCCATGCCTCGCGTGCGTCATAGGATGCGTTGCCACAGGGGGAGCACTAGAGGTCAATCCCGGCGCGCTCCCTCCAGCACCTCAACAGAGGCTAGTTCACCTTCTCCCACGACGCGCACTGCGCAATTTTCCTTTGATTTCACTCTCAACCGCCCGCGAATCACAGCTGTAGTCACTGTGGTCTTCCGCGAGGAGGCCCAAATGCAGGAAGAATGCACCCGTCCGGCGGGTCTGAGCGGGTTTTAATTTGTTTTTCTTGCTTAGCAGGCCTAGTTAATTGGGCTGCTTTTAGTTTATTTTACTGTGCTGGACCTTTAAGTAATATTTTTGAATTCTGTAAATTAAACGTTCAAGACTGGTTTCCCCGTATGAGGGCAGTCTTCTTAATTTTTTGATTTTTTGATGACAAATTTGCCATGAGTATGGCCAGGCAATTTTTTTGACTTCGGTGTAATTTTATTCGCAATGTTAATAGATTAACTTTACTTTGAATTCTCACATGATTAGCGTTTTTCTTGATCTGTTCAAGGATTTTGGGTACTTTAATTTGTATTTGGAACAATGGACGTCGGTACTCTATCTGTTGCTTTACCGTTCTACATACTACTATTTCACTTTCTTATAGATGCCTCGGGCATATTTGAATGCTTTCTCAGATTGTCGATAATCTCCATGTGGACCGTTACTGGATTTTATATCATGTCCCTGTATGTGACATGGGGTATTTTTCTATCATTGTCTGGGGTGGGACTTCCACTTTTCTCGATGGATATTTGGGTTCCAATCTTCAGATGTGAAAATGTAATGACTTCATGGACTGTTTTACTTCATATAATATATTCAAAACAACGTTTTTTCTCTTGTGAAAAAAAAAATGATTAATGTTTATCACTCTGCCTTCAAAACTAGCGATGCGGGTCTATGTTGCTGGTTTATTGATATGGTCTGATGGTATTTTTATATTTTGGACATATCACACTCCTCACATGATTAGCGTTTTTCTCTGTTCAAGGATTTTGGGTACTTTAATTTGTATTTGGAACAATGGACGCCGGTACGTACTCTATCTGTTGCTTTACTATTCTACATACTGCTATTTCACTTTCTTATAGATGCCTTGGGCATATTTGGATGCTTTCTCAGATTGTCGATAATCTCCATGTGGACCGTTACTGGGTTTTATATCAAGTCGCCGTATGTGACATGGGGTATTTTTCTATCATTGTCTGGGGTGGGACTTCCACTTTTCTGGATGGATATTTGGGTTCCAATCTTAAGATGTGAAAATGTAATGACTTCATGGACTGTTTTACTTCATACAATATATTGAAAACATCATTTTTTCTCTTGTGAAAAAAAAAAGATTAATGTTTATCACTCTGCCTTCAAAACTAGCGATGCTGGTCTATGTTGCTGGTTTATTGATATGGTCCGATAGTCTTTTTATATTTTGGACATATAACACTCCTCACATGATTAGCATTTTTCTCTGTTGCAGGATTTTGGGTACTTTAATTTGTATTTGGAACAATGGACGTCGGTACTCTATCTGTTGCTTTACTATTCTACATACTGCTATTTCACTTTCTTATAGATGCCTCGGGCATATTTGGATGCTTTCTCAGATTGTCGATAATCTCCATGTGGACCGTTACTGGGTTTTATATCAAGTCCCCGTATGTGACATGGGGTATTTTTCTATCACTGTCTAGGGTGGGACTTCCACTTTTCTGGATGGATATTTGGGTTCCAATCTTCAGATGTGAAAATGTAATAACTTCATGGATTGTTTTACTTCATATAATATATTCAAAACAGCGTTTTTTCTCTTGTGAAAAAAAAATGATTAATGTTTATCACTCTGCCTTCAAAACTAGCGATGCTGGTCTATGTTGCCGGTTTATTGATATGGTCTGATGGTCTTTTTATATTTTGGACATATCACACTCCTCACATGATTAGCGTTTTTCTCTGTTCAAGGATTTTGGGTACTTTAATTTGTATTTTGAACAATGGACGTCGGTACTCTATCTGTTGCTTTACTATTCTACATACTGCTATTTCACTTTCATGGACTGTTTTACTTCACTGTTGTAGGGTTTTGGGTACTTTAATTTGTATTTGGAACAATGGACGTCGGTACTCTATCCGTTGCTTTACTATTCTACATACTGCTATTTCACTTTCATGGACTGTTTTACTTCACTGTTGTAGGGTTTTGGGTACTTTAATTTGTATTTGGAACAATGGACGTCGGTACTCTATCTGTTGCTTTACTATTCTACATACTGCTATTTCACTTTCATTGACTGTTTTACTTCATATAATATCTTCACTTTCATGGACTCGTTTTATTTCATATAATATCTTCACTTTCATGGACCGTTTTACTTCATATAACAAACTACTTTCATGGACTGTTTTACTTCACTGTTGTAGGGTTTTGGGTGCTTTAATTTGTATTTGGAACAATGGACGTCGGTACTCTATCTGTTGCTTTACTATTCTACATACTGCTATTTCACTTTCATGGACTGTTTTACTTCATATAATATCTTCAAAATAGCGTTTCTCGTCTTTTAAAATTTTAATTTTTTTTTTTTAAATTGAACCCTTCGTCGGTCTACCGACGCCTTGTAGACGTCGGAACTGCGACAATCCAGAAACGTCGGACGAGAGACAGTATGAAAACGTCGGAAGCGCGACGTGCTAAACGTTGGAACTGCGACAACCCAGAAACGTCGGAAGAGAGACAGTATGAAAACGTCGGTAGCGCGACGTTCCAAACGTCGGACCACATATTGTCGGAATTACGACATCTTCCAGACGTCGGAAGAGTGACGTCCAAAATGTCGGACCACGTTTAGTCGGAATTGCGACAGTTTACAAGCGTCGGAAGAGCGACGCCAAAAATTCGGACCACGTTTAGTCGGAACTGCGACGGTTAATGAGCGTCGGAAGAACCACGTTTAAAACGTCGGAGCCGCGACGGTTTGTGATACGTCGGAAGAGTGACGCCTGTTCGGAACGTCGGAATAAGTGTCGATAGTGCGACACTTTTTACTTGCGTCGGAACGGCGACGGCATGAGAAACCACGGTTTGTCCGCCCTTGAACTGTCGCTCTTGCGACGAATATGTGTCGGAATAGCGATGAATTGGCCGTCAGAATTTCCGCCAAATACTCTAGTGTAATAGGACTCAAAAGTTCATTGAGAAAATTTAGACGATACATCAACAAGTTCAAGAAAAAATTGAATAAAGTCAAATAAATTACAAAGAGAGTCATGAAAAACATTGGGTTGATTGCAAGTTTCAAGAAGGAGATGAGGTATGGTTGCACATTAGCAAAGAAAAGATGCAAGGGGGAGGTGAAAAAACTCAAACGCATTCGCTATTTTCCTTTAAAGATCATAAAAAAAGTTGGTAATAATACATTCGAACTTGATTTTCCTTCTTACATGCAAATGCATTCAGTTGTTAATGATGAAAACTTACGCTTGTATGAACCTCCTTTGATCGATGATCAAGGAAGTGTTGTTCAAATACCTTTTATTGAATATTTCTCGCCAGATTTTTTGGACGATCTCAAAGAATATACAATTCTTGATAGGAGGATAAGAGCATCAAAGAGGGGAAGTATTTACTACCTTCGAGTTGGTCTCAAAGACACTAAACCAAGAAAGGAAAAATGGATGGATACTGGAAAGGTGAGGGAGTTGTACAATCATCTACTGAATAGGTAATCAATTATTTTGGGGTACAAAAGCTTCCCAATGGGGAGGAATGATCAGGAGTTCATAAATTTTACTCAAAATTCAAAGTTACAGGATTGGATTAAAACTAGGATGGTTGCATAGATCTCTTCTTCCTAATTTTGGCACCCTGAATGGCTCAAGAAATCGATGTTGTATGAGGAAGATATTGTGTTCTGATCGAAATGGAAAACATGCTCATAACTGGATCGATGAGTAGTGCAGGATTCTAAGAAAAACCCGTTGAACGCTAAAAGGAATGCCAACTGAATGAGAGATCAATGAGGACTGTCATATCAACAGTGCAATTTAAATTACAAATAGAGAAATTTCACACATTGGTAGATTTTATTTTTACGGTTAATTCATTGCAAGTCATTTGTTATATCTTGCGATGCGATGAAGAGTGACCACATGTCGGCACAATGCTCCACCGCATATCTCATATGATATAGGATAACGTTAAGGAGGAGAGTTAGATCCTTGAAATGGTGAAGTGTGATAAACCATGGATGTTTTGATGTTGTGATACAACATCGTCATCGCAACTTTTCATCGAGAATTTTATTATTTAGCACGGATTTTATTTTTTATATTCTACGACATGCGATGTCAGAAAAACTCTGAAACGCGATATGGTTTGGGGGTTGTATATTGGGATGAGTTAAGGATTACCGATAGAGATTTAGTTAAAAAATACTAAATTTAAGATAAAACGATGACTTTTGAAATGCTTCCATATGTATGTGGGCTATAAGCTAGCAACAGTTCCCGAAAGACATCAACAAACCACAGTCCACCATTTAACTGTAGTCAGGAGTGGATGTTCCGCTAACTGTCAAAACCACTAATGGTTTGGGGCGCGCATGTGGCCACCACACTAATCATAGCACTTAATGTGCTTATTAATAGGTGAAGCATATAGGGGCACACCAAATTTGGTGATCAGCCCTAATTTAACTCAAGTTAACTGGAGTTCTCCACATTTAGCGGAGTTTTTCTAGGAGATATTGGGAAAAAGTGTAGGAGGCTTAATTTTCAACCAGTCAATGTGAATGAAGAGTCATTCTTGACTGATTGGAGCATTCTAAATCCACTGGTGTAGAGAAAAAATCCATTAGAGCACTGTAAATACATGTAATAGAAAATTTTATAGCATAATGAAAGATGGACAAGCCATTGGGAGCTGGACTGGCAAATGTAGCCCAGGAGGGGTGAACTGCTTCAACATGTCTGCTGTGAAAACTTAATGTGGTGAATTATTTCTTTATTTTACACTACTGTTCAGTGTTATTTAGACTTATTTTATGCTTCTAATTCACTAAATTTCATCTATAATTCATGGAAAAGCTCCTTAATCCTTATGCAACCTAATGAACCAATTATGCACATGCTTTTAAAATTGAAACACCCTTAGCACAACAAAACTAATACAGTCATTCCAGATCTTCTATGCCTAGTCTTCTTTTGGTATTTTGGCTAACTCCTTCCTATGGAATATCCATTTAATAACACTCTACATTTTTTTATTCTAAATGCAATTTACTCACTTTCTTCTTCTGATAACTTTATCGTTCTTCCTTCACTCTCTATAGAAATGTTCCTTGTCATAATCTTGAATTTAAAATATTCATTATTTCTACTTTTAATCAGTAAGTAATCTACAATTAACTTGAGTGAAAACAATTATCTCGGGTTCAATCTTCTCTTGAACACACAATTGTCGCTATAGAATTATTCTTACCGTTGTCATTTTTTTTTGTTGACCTCCCTCTTTAATACCATTCTTTCTGCTCATAAATTTGGTCACCTTGAATTACATGTCTAGGTTATGTACTTAACTCAATGATATCCTTCTCAAATCTTTCATGAATGACTTCTTTGGAACTTTTCTTATTCTTCCTATGACTTTCCTTTGAATCCTTTCTATGACTAATAACAATTATCTTCACGTCTTCTTCCTGTGAACTCTCCTTGTCTACTAGTGAGATACAAGAAGCCATTTTTGTAAAAATTCTTTGACTTTTCACCCGTATCAAGTCATCCTTTTGGTATCTTCTTTTCTCTAGGTTCTCTACAGTGGAACCTCTTACTGAATACTCTTGTTCCTCAAATTTCAAACCATTGGATAGTGCATCTTCAAGCGCTCATTCTTCTTTGTTTTACTATCCTTTTATGTCACAATTTATTCATCCAAGCGATTTTCTTGCTATTTCTCCTTTGAAATAGCTTACCTTCTATGGAAGATGCTATCAATTCAACCCTACAAACACAAATATTTTAATTGCTAAGTTAACAAAAACATCGTATTCAATTTTATAAGATTCATAACAAGATATTATCTTCCATTATTTGCAAAACCAATTCCTCTCCAACCAATACACATGATTGTTTTCTCAAAAGCACATCAACACTTCACTCCTGTACAATCACATCACTTAATGTTGTAAGGTTGTTTTCTCTTTTCAACCTCTTTTCATGTTCAATCTGTATTCAAACCTAGATATTCAATTTGTAAATGGATAAATTCTTCTTTGATCTCTCTTCCATATACATCCCATGGGTATTTTTCCAACCTCTTCATTTAACTTCTAGATCTCTTTTCCCCTTCCACATAGAAATGGTTAAAATTCCGTTTATTATTTAACAATAAGCTTGACCAAGCCATGGTGGAATAAACTACGGTGATAATATTTACTTCTTCCTTGTACCTTTTCAGTCACATTGATAAAAATATTGAATAAATAGCTAGGAAAACAGAGTGTCTTAGTAGTAGTGAAGTGCCTCAATAACATGACATGGTACTGGTACAGCCTTGAGAATCTCCCTTCACATGTAAAATATTTCATAATTAACTTCATCAAAGGGGAATATTTATCAAATAAATTCTTGAAATGGAAGGTATGCTTAGGATCATCGTTGAAATGAGGTTTTAGAAACATTTTATACTTTTCAAGGTCCAACTCCATCCCTTTCAAAACATATTTCTCCATGGTTTGGGATACCTGTTGTTGTAGCAATAACATCTATTGATATGTTGAAATCAATGCCTGTTATGATGGCCTTGTCTCTCCTGAAGCTCGTGTAAAAAAGGGTTTTTAATTGAGAATGAAAACCGACCTCCTTGATCCTCTCACAAAACCTCAAACAACCATTATTTTCAAAACATCCCTTGGAAAAATGAGAGGCATTGATTTCTTACAAGATCGATGGTTCAAACTTGGAATGGTGGTCTCCCTTACAAATCTTTTTTTCACCCACCATAGTGTCCGTCAACAAGATAAAACCCTAGATAGATGTAGTGGGTAGGGAAAGTGAATATTTAGGAAAACAGGGGATAGTGGTAGGGTGATTTTAGGGGCAGAAATTGGGTGGAAGGAAGATGGAGAAAACACCCTAAAACATTAGGGAGGTAGGGTAATGATTTGGATTTACACTAAAACTGAAAATTTTGAAAATGGGCATGAGGAAGGTGCCAAAATGGTCAAAACATAGGGATTTTCTAGTCTTCTGCAAAAATGTAGTGAAAATTAGGGTTTTAATCAAACTGATGGAAACAAGGGTTGTGAGTGATAGGAGTTGTTAGGGTATGATGTATGAAGGTCGTATGAATATTATAGATGGTTATATTAGGGTTTTAAATACTAAAATAAACCAAATATGGAAAAGAACAAAAACATAGTGGTAATAACCTAATGAAGGAAACCACTTATTTGCTGACAAAATTTTACATAAGAGAGATATGGAGGGTGTAAAATTACTTTTTAGCTGTATGAATATTTGTGTAGTTTTTTTGAATTTTGGATGACTAATTTGGATCTCAGACACCAAAAGTGTAGCATATTCCAGAAGCGTAGTGAAACACCTCAGAAGCATAGTGTAATACCTCTAGAAGCATATCAGAGAAATTTAGGCACAAATTTGCGTGTTTTTATTCAACCCTTGATAGCTGTGGAGTATTATTGTAAGAAGAGAGGATCTCTATCGAAAAAAAATGATAAAATGAATGAAGAAGTCTGTTTTTGTTTTATAACAATCAAAAAAATTTCTTTTTTGTCTTCTGGTGAAATGAGAAGCTCTTTTGATGAAATTTATTTTTTGAAAACATTCAGTCAAGAAACACACTTTATTTGAGGAAATAAAAAGTGCCTTTACCTATTTCACTATGTTTACTAAATCCCTATGTAAATGAATTATATGGTGAAAATGAGGTTTAGTTCGCCTTCTTTCATGACATAATTGACTCTTATGGTGGTGAAACAAATGAGACCTAGACTTTGACCTACATGAAGGTGTTGTCAATGACTTCAGACCCTATATGATAATGGATGAAATGAAATATAAAATGATGATGACCATGAATGGAGTGAAGGGAGTATAATTTTAGACCTAGACACATTCAGTGAACAAAATTTTATTTGAAATTTGACTCGATACATGAAATTTTGATCTAGGAGCATTGAAAGTAAACCTGAAAAGAGTATTTTTGATAAGTGAACATTAATACACTAACATTGGGGAAGCATAAACACCTCTCCCTTGTTCCATTATACTAACCAATCACATCTTCATGGCCTCAACTTGTTCCTTAAATCAACCATCAAATTATTATGTCCTTCTTCACCGATATTGCAAAGCTAAAACATTTTCCAATTAAAATTAGCCAAAAATGGGTTTTACAATGTTCACACAACAGGGTGGTCTATTTTTCATACACTATGCAAGAATTATACAACTAAAACTACTTAAGAAACAGTGCAAGAAAAACTATAGGCTATAGGAATATTTACTTCATTCCCAAGAGCATTGTTCCTAGCCTTAGGGGAATACATAACCAAATAAAAACATTTCGTTCTAGCCAACAAGGCATGACTACATCTAGACATATGCTCTCTATTTTTCTTTAATAATGCTCAATCACCACACACTCGCCCACCAAAAAATAACGTGCAGTCCTTCACATATTTTGAAGCATTCCAACAAATCACAATGATTTATGGCTTGAATATGCGGGTTCTTAATATAACTCGATGGAGTAAGAACACACTTTCAAGGATAATAAATACACAAGAATAAATCCACATCTACCCAGAGTCCAGAACCAGGAATTGATGGAACCCACGGTTCATCACACAATCTCTAACCCATACACACAGGTAAATATATTTTCAAATCCACATTAATTTTAAATCAAAAAAAAAATTCATACAAAGGCATACTGTCATGACACGTTCAAATTATTACCATGAACAAATCTCTAAAAAAAAATATATATATAGAGGAATAAATGACCATAGCAAAAATTTTAGATAGAAATCGATTTATCAACATACCAAAAACATATTAATCATATATCAATAGATAAGTACACAACCACAAAGGAATTTAAAAAAAAAAATTCATTAACCAAACTGTGACATATATTAAACTCTCTATATTTATAATGTGGGCATGTCCAACCAAGACTGTCATCCTCTACCTCTTCTCCTAGCACTCGAACTCCCCCTCTCTTCTTCCACTACAATTATCCTTTGATATCACACACTCTTATTCTCAGACACTCTTTTCTTATAAAGAAAGCTAACATTGATAACCAAGAGTCATAAGTGATGGTCTATTTCCCCTTCTCACAAAATAAAGGAAACTGAAATTACATTTACGTTAGGAAATATTTCCTCCAAATTATTCTGAAAAAAAAAAACTCACATCCTAATGAAAATATCTACAAAGCATTTAAAATATCTCTCGACATCATCATGTGATTATTTTTTAGGTCCCTATATTACTAGTATAGTCCCTTATTGTTGTAAGTGTAACCTCCTTATTGTTATTATTGTACCCCTGTAACCCCCATATTGTTATTATTGTGCCCTTAATTATTATTGTTAGGTCGGCTAGGATTACATTGTGGCCCCATGGACTCCCATATATAGAAAGGAGGTTTTGTAATTTGAATCATCCAAGAATTGTTCATTTATGTAATGTATTGGAGGTTTCCCCCTTGAAGTGGCTTATTTCTAAGGTGTTGAAATCTCTTTTCTTCTATTTTTGGAGCTGGTTTCACAACATTTCGTATTAGAGCTTTGGATTCGAGGGTTTCGCTGCTCCAAATAGGTCATCGTGGAATTTTCACTATAACTTGTTTTCTAGGAAGGTTCAGAAGATGAAATTTTTAGGGTGTGAAGCCTAAATCCTGAGGAACATCGTCGCAAAATTTCAGAACTTTGCTCGTGATATTTTTGGAGATATGGTTTGCATAATGTAGGGCTTTTTGCAAGCTCCTGAATTTTACTTGAACAGGTCATCATGGAATTTTCACTACAATATTTTTTCTACGAAGCTTAAGATGCTGAAATTGTTAGAGCGCAAAGCCAAGGGCCTGAGGAACATCGTCACAAAATTTCAGAGCTTGGTTTGCAATATTTTCAGAGATATGATCTGTGGAAGTTAGGTCTTTTTCAAGCTCCCTAATTTCATCTCAACGAGGTGATCATGGGAATATCTTCATAACTCGCCCTCTGAGCATCAGATTGGAATTATATAAAATGTAGCGGGAAGTACACAAACTTTAGTTTCCTGTCTATAAGTTTCAGAACCAAAGGAGCAAATAGTGACACGTGGCAAGTCGTACAAGTTCACTCTACTGAACGAGTCCGTAATTAGGTCATTGTGGGACATTGGACATAACTTTGCCTTGAATAATCAAAATCAAGTCAGACCTATGCATTTGAAAGAAGCTTCAGAGGACTAATACCAGGCCAAATTTTAGATATTGAGGATCTTCAATTATAGAGATAATTCAATTTCAATATAGAGCTCTGCAAAAGTAAGTAAAAGGTGTGTATTTTATTTTCTGAATTCCATAAATCGTGTTTGAAGAATCAAGTTGAATTGATTCCAAGGGCATATTGTAGAATATATATCAGTATTGGTTTCTAAAATGGCCCATAAAAATAATTCAACACCCATTAAGCCTTTAGAAGGCTCTACTATGACTCATGAAGACAAATAGTGGCAACATGACATATCAAATTACAAGAGCAAGTGCAACAAATTTCGCTCTCGCAAAGAGCAACAAACATGACATGCAAGTTTTGAAGAAAGGTATGGAAACTAAGATGGATGGTTTGAAGAAAGGAGTGGAATCTAAGATAGATGACATGGAATTTGGCATGGAATCTAAGATGGATAACATGGAAGCTAAGATAGATAAAAAAAAGGAAAACATGAAGAATGATCTAAAAGCAGACATGGAAGGTTTGACAAAGTTGATACAAGAAATGTTTCCTAATGGTGAAAAGATAGTAGAGGAAACTCATGATGAGAACAAAATAAATGTTAAATATGATTTCATAAACTCTAATGTTGGTGGGAAGAACCACCATATTCCAAAAATGGATATGAGGAAGTTTGATAGAAAGGATCCTATAACATGGATACTACATATGGAGCAATATTTTGATCTCCATAATGTGCAAAACAGACAAAAGGTATGTATTTCAACTTTACATTTAGAAGAAAATACATTTGTATGGATCGATGGCTTTGCTCTCATAAAAAAATTGTCACTTGGTCAATTTTTACAGAGGAAATGATAGGACATTATGAGGATACAATGAGCAACACCTTGTTTAGCCAATTGATAAATCTCAAACAAAAGGGTTTAGTGGGGGAGAACATTGAGAACTTCCAAAAATTGAATATAAGGTTAATTGATATTCTAGAGGAACGCAAGATTGATCTCTTCATACGTACTTTAAAGGATAACATCCAACATGAAGTTCGCATTTTGGAACTTGATTCATTGGAGAAGGCATTCAGGTTGGCAAGAAAAATTGAATGTAAAATGATGGTGACAAGGAAGCCTACCACTCACTTCTATAAAGAAGGAATTGTTGCTATGCCTAGATTTGCACAACCTACAAGGTTGACACCAAAAAAATTGCAAGAAAAAAGAGTAAAAGGGCTTTTCTATAGTTCTGATAGAAAATACACTAAAGGTCATAAGTGTGCTTAGAAGAAATTAATTTACATAGATTGTGAAGAGGAAGAAAATGAACAAAAATATGCTTAGAAGAAATTATTTTACATAGATTGTGAAGAGGAAGAAAATGAACAAGAAGAGGATAGACACCAGGAACCAACCCTAAAAGAGGAAGAAATGAGTCCGACCATATCGTGTAATGCATTGGAAGGAATTAGAACACCTTAAACTCTCAAGATATAAGTACATATCATGAAGAAAAAGGTAATAGTGTTGATTGATTCAGGTAGTACCCATAATTTTATTCATTATAAGGTAGCCAGGGAATTGAATTATTTCCTATACCCAGCACCAGAATGTCAAGTGATGGTTGCAAATGGAGGAACTATAAATTACTCTAAAAAGTGCCATAATATCAAGATAACCATGGTGGAATATGTATTGAATAGTCCAATGCTTTCCATTCCTATGGGAGGTGTTGATGTTGCACTAGGAGTATAATGGCTACAATCTTTCGGGACGATAGCTTTTAACTTTCATGTAATTTTCTTGAAATTTTTTTTAGAAGGAAAGGAAGTCGAATTGCGGGGTATTGCAGGGAATTTGGGAAAGATAATAAGCTCTAATGTTATGATAAATCTTCTAAAGAAATAACCACAAGGTGTAAT
Organism: Pinus albicaulis; assembly: GCA_034641835.2. Classification (NCBI taxonomy): domain Eukaryota; kingdom Viridiplantae; phylum Streptophyta; class Pinopsida; order Pinales; family Pinaceae; genus Pinus; species Pinus albicaulis. The sequence goes on from CM076580.1 coordinate 1,326,410,187, forward strand.
TGAAAAATTATGCTAACTAGAACTTCCAAAATCAAAATCATCTATTTCTATAGATCTCCAAAAAGTCTTGGGAATTCATTCCAAGGTGTTCAAAACTCCCAAAGGACTCCCACCTATTCATGATCATGATCATGATATTCATTTGATTCCAGGAAGTGTTCCTCAAAATATCAGGCCTTATAGATATCCTTATGTCCAAAAGAGCGAAATTTAACGTATGATTGCAGAAATGTTAGAGGCGGGTATAATTCAACTTAGTCAAAGCTCTTTCACTGATCCTACAGTATTGGTACATAAGAAAGATGGATCATGGCGCATGTCTCTAGATTATAGGGAAATCAATAAGCTCACCATTAAAGATAAATTTCCCATTCCTGTGATTGATGAATTATTGGATGAATTACATGGAGCAATTTATTTTACCGAGTTGGATCTTCGTTCAGGATATCATCAAATTAGAATGAAGACTGAATATATTATGAAAATAGCATTTTGAAATCATGAGGGTCATTATTAATTTTTTTTCATTCCTTTTGGCCTTACCAATGCACCTTCTACATTTCAAGGGTTGACGAATTCCTTTTACAAACCCTTCCTCAGAAAATTTGTGCTGGTATTTTTTTATGATATACTAATCTGTAGTAGGTCTTGGAAGGATCATTTTCAACATGTTGAAAGGGTGCTCAAACTATTGCAGGAGAAGCAATTATATGAAAAAATATCCAATTGTTTCTTTGGAGTACAAGAGGTGGAATATCTGGGTCATATTGTATCTCACGATGGTTTTAAGGTAGACCCTAACAAAATTAAATCCATTAAGGAATGGAAATTCCCCACAACCATAAAGCAGTTGTGAGGATTTCTCGGGTTAACAGGGTATTATCGTAAGTTTGTTAATAATTATGGGAGAATAGCAGCACCTCTAACAACATTATTGAAGAAAGATGCATTTTCATGGACCCCTAAATCAACTAAGTTCTTTTGAACATCTTAAAGAGGCAATGTGCCTAGCACCTGCCTTAGCTATGCCAGACTTCAAAAAAAACTTTATTGTGGAATGTGATGCCTCAAGAAATGGAATTGGTGTTGTTTTAATGCAAGAAGGGAGACCCATTTCTTTTGAAAGTTGTCCAATTAAAGGAAAGTATTTACAGAAACCTATTTATGAGAAGGAAATGTTAGCAATACTGCATGCACTAAATAAATGGAAAACTTACCTAATGGGAAGACACTTCAAGGTAAAAAATGATCATGATAGTCTTGAACACTTTTTGGAACAAAGACTATGTTCAAAAGAGCAGCAAAAATGGGTCACAAAGATGTTGGGTTATGACTTTGAAATAATTTACAAAAAAGGGAAGCTAAATGTTGTTGCAGATGCACTCTCAAGAAAGAATGAAGAGGTGGAACCATTACTTTGTGCCATTTCTATTATCCAAACATATTGGATAACCGAAGGAAGAGATGAATCGAAGAAGGACGAATAAGTGTGGACACTCATTCAAAAGTTGAAGCAAGATCCTAGTACATCTGATACATTTAGTTGGAAAAATGATTCCTTATGGTACAAAGATAGATCATATATTTATAACAATTCCCAACTAAAACAAAAGTTTCTTTTGTAATTACACACTTCTCCTTTAGGAGGACACTCAGGATTTTTAGAAACTTACAACAGGGTGAAGAAAGAATTTTTTTGGGATGGACTTAAATCTGATATTCAAAATTTTGTGGCGGAATGTTTGGTTTTCTAGCAGAATAAAGTTGAGACAATTAAGACCTTGGGTCTTATACAACCTTTATCCATTCCAAGTCAATGTTGGGAGGAGATTTCAATGGATTTTATCACAGGTTTACCTAAGTCAAAAGGAAAGAGTGTCATCATGGTTGTAGTTGATAGACTTACCAAGTATGCACACTTTTATGTATTATCTCATCCATTTAAAGCAAGTACAGTTGCTACTACATTTATGGACAAGATTGAAAAGCTACATGGAAACCCAAGGTTTATTGTGAGCGACAGAGATCCCATTTTTAGTGGAAATTTTTGGACGGAGTTATTTCCTTGTTTGCATACTCAATTAGCTCATAGCTCATATTATCATCATCAATCCGACGGTCAAACTAAGATAGTAAATAAATGATTGGAAGGATATCTTCATTGTTTTGTATCTGATAAACAAACACAATGGGTCAAGTGGTTAACTCTCGTAGAATGGTGGTATAACACTTCCTTCCATATTGCAGCAAAAACGACCTCATTTATGGCACTTTATGGATATCATCCACCATCCATCACATCATCTTTAAGAGAAAATTAAAAGTTTCAAGCAGTGGAAGATCATATCAAGCATCAAAAATAAGTTCTCCAACTCTTAAAGGATAACCTGAATTTGGCACAAAATCGAATGAAACAACAGGTAGATCAACATCATAGCCAGAGAATTTTAGACGTAGGATAATGGGTATTTTTACGGCTATAACCATAGAAAAAAATGTCCCTCAAGCAAGCTAAGAAGGATAATAAATTATCGCCAAAGTACTATGGTCCTTACAAGGTTTTGCAAAAGATTGGTACTATGGAATACAAATTGGAGCTTCCTGCTTCTTCATGAGTGCATCTAGTTTTCCATGTTTCATGCTTAAAGAAGGTTATAGGTGAAAATATTCCAATTCAAACAATATTTCCAGAACTTGATGAGGAAGGAAAAATCATATTGGAACCTGAAGCAGTCACAGAAACAAGAAATCGACAGCTACGAAATTGATCAATTTTTATGTATCTCATCAAGTGAAAGAACTTACCCACTAAATATTCTACATGGGAGGATGATAATTTTGTACAGAAGCACCTAGAACTACTCAAGCATTGAGGACAACACTTTTTTGAAGGAGAGGGGCATGTTAGGTCCATATATTACGAGTATAGTCCCTTATTGTTGTTAGTGTAACCCCCTTATTTTTATTATTGTACCCCTGTAACCCCCATATCATTATTATTGTTCCCTTAAATTATTATTGTTAGGTCGGCTAGGATTACATTGTGGCCCCATGGACTCCTATATATAGAAAGGAGGTTTTGTAATTTGAATCATTAAAGAATTTTTCATTTATGTAATGTATTGGAGGTTTCCCCCTCAAAGTGGCTTATTTCTAAGGCCTTGATATCTCTTTTCTTCTATTTTTGGAGCTGGTTTCACAACATTATCCCATGATTTTGGTAAGCTTTGGTCCAGTCTTCATCAAATTTTGTGCTCCACCTATGCACTTGAATCAAATAATTTACCAGTTGAAAACTAATTGTGGGGAATGTGATGAATGCACTATGTTTCATGGTATGGTTTTCAAGATGATAAAAATTTTGGTGGAGGCATATATATTGAAAATAATGGTATTTTCTTTATTCGGAGTGAGAATAGGTAGAGAATTATTTGAATCTGAAGAGGAAAAATTTAAAGAACTTATTAAATACATTTATTAAAGTTTTTTTCCCTTCAGGAAAGGCATTGGCAGCCTATGCCTAGTTTTTTATATCATAGTTTCAATACTATGAGATTGTGGACCTTAGGTACCCAACTAGACGACCAAGCTACAAGTCTGTGTGATGTTTTGTTTAAATTTGATGCTGATTAAAGAGGAATTTTCCAATTCCATCCAAGGAATTATTTTCTCCATCATATCGTATGACGAGATGAGAGCATTCATATCAAATTACGTTGTGAAGTTTCATATTTGTGGCATGTGGTGGAATTCATAGAGGAAAGTGTTTTCTTGAACTTTCATAAAGAATTAAAGTAATGGAATTGTGGATAAGTATTATAAAGCTTTGAAGAAGAGGGCAAGAATTCCCACATTACTGCAATATAATATGTAATCAATCTTTAATTCAAAGCATGAGGCCTTCTATGTGAATGAATGCACAGTGAAGTGTTTACAGTGTAGAGTATTCCTATAGTGTTGGAATGAGTGTGAAAAAGAATATAATGGATGTTGAATTTCCAATATGTTGATAATATACACCACATGGAAATAAATTCCCTTTCCTTGTTAAATAATGACAAAAATTAATGATAATAATTTAATTATCTCAGTAAATCTAGTTTTATCGTTTAGGTAGTTGTCCAACTATAGGGAGTTATGTAACGAACTGTGTGAATATTAAAGTGGTAATTTCCGAGGAGACTTGATGTAATTTTTTGGAGAGTCATTTTGACCTCAAGCAATAAGAATTGTAATCCCTCACCCCGTGGAGGATTCCCTGACACACTGTTGAAAGAATGTTTAAGGTGTAATATCCCTTTTTTTCTCCTTTTATTTAGACAGTTAAGAATCATAAATGTTAAGTGGGCCCAAAGGAAAACTATATGTGGACATATTGATTTTGAATTAAATAAAGTTGAAATTTAGTTATTGTAAAAATACTACGGTAAATTGGAGACCAGGATTTCAAATCCATGAGGATGGAATAAAATCCTAATACTTTCCCAAAACTCTCCAAAAATCCTTGGAGAAAAATAAAATAAAATAAAATATTAGATGGGAGATAAGAGTTGAATAAATACTTTATTAAAGTCGAAAGTTACTAAGAAGATGTGAGAATAAAACTAGAAAGAGGTAAAATCTAGTATTAAAGTGATTTTGTGGAAAAAAAAGTTAAAGCCTAGGCTAAGGGAAAACAACATCCCAAATTAACTAGACACAGTTATCGAAACATGATGAGGGAAAGAAAGCTTAAATAATCTATTCCTAGTTAGACAAGGGGTTTCCTACACAGTGGAAGAATTAATCTCTACTCGGGGGGAGCTGTGGATTAAGCTCAAGGTTGGGCGGAAAATAGTCTTTACAAGATTCAGTATGGACATTATCTTAAAATATGTAAGATGATTTCTGTTATATTTTATGAAATTTTGAAGTATTCAGATATGGTTATGTTTATGAGTTAGAATTGAAATATTTAACCCTTTAATTATAAATTAGGTGTATAGTATGTTGCATTAAGAAACGAATAGTTGTCATATGTATTTAACACAATTTTAACTATAGAAGGTATAGTTAACTATTCTGTATGGTTACATAAACTGAGATAATATTTTGACCAACATAAAAAATCTCTAAACCCTGAGGGAAGGGTCTAAATCTGTTGTTAGCTCCCTGTTATAAATTTTATTACAGATATAGAGAACATAATTTAGATCAACTATACTCATAAATATGCATAATGTAAAATATAGAGAGATTTGAATAAAACATAATTTAGTTATGTAAACATATGTTGAAATTATGTATATATAGTTGAGAGGTGAACTACAAATTTAATAATGAAATTATAAATATGTAAAATAAATAGATACTTCAGATTTAAATTCCATAATTCGTACTCTATGCCCATTTATACATATAGAGATAGATATGTAATGAAAATAATATGTTTGAATTTTATATAATAGTTCTAACATAAAATAAGCTCTGCTTACAGAGGTGAATATAAAAATGTAGTACACTTAAATTAAAAATATCAGTTACAATAGTTAATTACATCTTCACTGAAAGTCATCCATTTAATAATCTCATTTATAGAATGTAGAGTTTAAATTTGTAAATATCGTTGGATATAGATGGTTGGAATCTATATACTTAGATTACCTACGTGGAAAGAGATGAAATGTGTCGTCATTTCTACCGATTGTAGCTGGAAGTAACTTTATTAGAATTGAAGGAAATATAAAATACTTGCACATAAATATATAGAGTTGTGTTATAATAACACCAAGAGGAACAAAAGATATTATAAAACATAGACAACTTATATAAGAGTTAATATTTAAAATTATACATGTCTAAGGAACCTGAAGGATTGGAATTTGTCTTGCACAGGACAACAGTAACATATTAAGTTAAGAAAATTTAAAAGCACTACAAAAATGAGAATACTGTAATTAATTCAAATGAAAAAGCTAAGAAATTAGTTACTTATGAGGAGAACTATAACCTAGTACAGGGTATTGGGGCAGAATTGAGGAAATTATGCAAATTTGGGAAAGAGGTTTTTCCAGTGTTAGATGATAAAAATTATTCTAAGAAATTTACGAAAACGAAATTCAATGTAGAATACTATCTTGTTATAAGAAATCAAAATCTGAGTTATAATCTGGATATTTTATAGGATTATTGTATTAACATATTAAACTAATAAATGGTAGAGTCTTACCATAGACATAGAAATAGGGGATACGTTCATGAATTGAAGTCATAATTAAGTTAAAAAGACAATTTTTCATACCTCTGTCTTCATGCAATACCGAAGTTGTAAATAAATTGAATTAATTATATCTTAGGCTGAGAATGTAATTACCATTGTGCAGACTATTCATAGATAGGAATTTCATTTAAATTGAAATTCTTAATCTAGCTCCGAACGAAAATTAATAAACCTCTGTCAAATCTACATGGAGGTAAACTTTGAAGCACTTGATGACAAACCGAGGATACCCTCTTCAAAGAAATTAAAATCTTAAAAATTTGAAAAAGAGTATTTCAATTTGAGATCGAAATACATTAAGAATTTGATACAAGAATCCTCTTTTTCAATGCAACCATGATTTGAGAATATAAATACATAGAAAATTTTGATATTGGATTTACAGTTGGGGTTCAATACGAAGGTACTGGAATTATCAATTGGTTTTCATAAAATTTTACAAACACTGTAATGAAAATTTGATATATTCAAATAAAAGAAAAATATACAATAAGGGAAGAACGTTTTACAGTTATCGAAATGGATTTTAGTTAATCAAAATACTTGTATAGTGGAGAAGTGGGGAATTGGAAATTACTAAGTTCCTATATAAGTAATGAAAATGAGAATCAATGCTTTAATCCAGAATCAAGATGATTGTGTTAATGATAATAAATTAAAAATATTAAATTATAAAAACCCAAAAAAATGGGCATACATTAATCCTAGGAAATAATGACTTCTTAGTGGAGGGCTAAATAGATTTGGGGAAAAATCTATTCCAACATCTATCAAAAACTTCTAAACATAAGGAGAAAATCCTTCGTCATTCAGAGGAGAAGTCAAATCGATTTGGGGAAACCCAATTCTACCATTTGATTTGAATTTATAAATGAATGCACTAAAATTATCTGAGAATGAAAAACCCAGAACCAAGAGATTTTTCATTCAAAAATAGTTAGAAATTTTGAAGGCTGAAACCCCACCAAATTTTTGAATGCTCGGATATGTTGATATACAACGTAAGTAAGGTAGAAGAGTGCCTTCGTTTTTTCATAAGAAAACCCCAGCGAAAAAAACTCAAATTCATGGTTAATTGTAGTGATATTCCAGAACATATAATGAGGAAGAAAAAAAAATTAGAACCAGGGATAGAATACCAAAAATGAAATTTAAAAACGATTATGTGAATACAGAGCCATATATCGATGCAAAATAAATATAATGGGACACTCTACCAATTACCTGAACAAGTTTGAAGCGTAGAGTATCCCTGTAAATTCGAATGAGGATTTTAATTCATAGTTGAGATGTTTCCATACTGGTAACCAAAGAATTGATAAATTTACAGGAGAGAGATCTATGTACATTTTTTCACAAATTAAAAATGACATAAACAAGACTGTAAACCCTACCAAAGTCAATTCAACCTCGAGGGAATGTGAATTAATATACATCATCGAAACTACAACAGATCAACCCTACAACTGTCTCTATCGTAAGCAATCCCATGTGATGATCAAGTGCCGGAAGTACGAAGATTTAATGCATGGGAAAAACAAAACGGTAAAAATTAATGGATATATAGTTGTTTTGGCTGTTGAGTTTAACTGTCTGTAAGTTGAATTTAATGCACAAATATGTTATCTAACCTTAGAAATGAACCATATATTATTTAATACTAATGAAGGATATATCTAAATCCATAGACAAATTTGTAAATCACCAATGTTATACATAAATTTAAGGTTATGAAGAAGGGATATGTCATCCGAATATCGAGATAAGTATAGGCTGATATAGGAATTGGGTAATACTAATTACTGTTGCCAATTGAATATATTAGGAATATGATTATTCATATTAATATGCATGTGGAGTGTTCCATAGGGAAACTTATATTACATAACAGATGACATATAGCTATTCAAAATCATTTACAAGTATGGGATATAGAATATGGAGGATTAGGATAGCACTTTAGACCAAACATATATAGTTTATGGAAATCACAGAGGTCATTGCAAATGTGTAAGATATATGTATATATATCATAAGTTTTGATAATTTCATATTGGATATAGAGTACCTGCGTTTAATTGTATTATAAATTCACTATATATATATATATATATATATATATATATATATATATATATATATATATTATATGTAATTCGTAATACTATAATGGTATGAAATAATATTATAAATGTATGCATTCATTGATATTAAAAGTAAAAATGAGACGTATAGAAGACGAGTTAAGGATGATGCCTTGGTGAATTAAAGGTACTAAATGTCCTTCAACACATTTAGGGGTATGAATGAAGTTACTGATAAATTAAGGATAAGACAAATATAAGAACAAAAATAAATTTCACTAGTGACAATATGTAAGATTATACTATTGTGATAATATTTAAGGATGAAAGTGTCATAACAGAAGTATGAAGTACTATAAATAGAAAAAAATTGAATAAGTGGAGTTGTTACAAATGCCATCAGAGCCCATGTTGAAAACACTGGCCCTATGTGTCCGAAAATAGGAAAAAAATATTCTGCAGTGAAAAATAAGTAAATAATAATAATAATTATTATTATTATTAGAATTTTGTATACTAATTAAATTCTGTGTACAGTGACTCAAGTGCAAGAATAGTTACAACTATTGTTATGAATAACGAAGAAGAGTTGTACGTGGATCTAGGGGGTGCGGGAGACCCACCAGATCAAAATGCTCAGTTTTTGGACATGATAAGGAATACACAACATGAAATGGTTCAGCTAAGGACTAGTAATGAATGATTGTTGTAGGACAATAATTACCAATAGAGGTTGATCACGGAATTAACCTCATGGTCTAGTCATGAAAGTGAAGACCATGCAAAAAAAGAGAAAATAAGTTGAACCCAACTCAGAAGGGTATCAAAGTGGGGAAGAATCTAGATCTAAATCTATAAAGTAAAAGGAGTTGTAAGGGGAATTCTGAAAAATAAAACCTCCAACTTTTGACGGTGAAAAGGAGGAGGATGTGGAAGCCTGGCTCCTGAACATAGACAAATACTTCAAGGTATGTGAATACATAAGTAATTTGAAATCCATATTATAAATTTACCAACTACGGAGTAAAACAACACTTTGGTGGGAAGAGACAAAATTGGTATATGTGCTGGATGAAAAAACTGTTACCCAGGAATATTTTCAAGAAAAGTTCAAATATAGATACCTGAATGAGAGGTATTATCATGATAAAGAAAAGGAATTTCATGAGCTTAGGCTAGGAAAACTCACAATTTATGAATTTGCTAAAAATTTATGAACTTGCTTCACTATGTGCCTTATATCAGGGAAGAAAATGCCATAGTACAAATATTTTTGAATTTCTTACCTATTATCTACAAAGAGAGTATTGAATTTGATAATCCAAAAAGAATGGATGAAGTTGTTTGAAAAGCAAGGTTATGCTATCAACAGTTTAAAGGGAGAAATGATCAGCTGAAAACCTGGAAAAATAAAGAGAAAGGGAGAGGAGAGAAAGATCAAAACTAGTATATCTGAAAAACTTTGGGAAAAACCACCAGAGAAAGGAATTTAACAAAAGTGTAAAAAACCAACCAACACAATCACATACTAGTTCTAAATAAATGGAGATAAATAGAAAAAAGGAAAGTATGGTAAAAGTGAAAGAGCCATTAGAGTGCTAGGGTTGTGAAGAACCTCACATGCTACGTGACTTCCCACAAAATCCAAGAACAATCAAGAACATTCAAGTAGTGTGAGAGGCAAATATAGTAAATGACATTGCTCACAACATTCCTAGGATAAGTGCTACATTAGAAGATAGACTGACTGAACACCAATCAACCATGATAGAAATTAAAGGTGTGATTGTTGAAAAACATGTTTCTATTTTAATAGATCAAGAGAAATTTTAAGTTATGTCAGTCCAGAGATAGTGGAAAAGTGTAAGCTAAATTCAGAAAAATTTCAGCAAGCATGGTTATTGCAGTTAGCTACTGGAATGAAGAGAAAAGTGATCCATTAACTTCAAAAAAAAATTGTAAATTTAAATGGATATGAAACTGAACTCCATTTAAATATTTTCCCTCTAGGATACTATGATATGTTAGTAGGAATGGACTGGATGGAAAAATAGAAAGCAATAGTAAATTTCTTAGACAAAATAGTGCATTGTATAGATGATTTAGGAAAAGTTTTAATAGTAAAAGGAAAACCAAAAACAATATCTGTCAAACATATTTATCCATTAAAATTAAAAATAATAGCAAATAAAGGTTCTCAAGTTTACGTTGTCAAAGTGGAATAATTATGACAACATGAAGAAAAAGAAGTTGTATAAAACTTATGAGTGATCCAAGAGTTCAAGGATGTATTCTATAAGAAATCCCCCATCTACCACCTAAAAGGGACATTGATTTTTCAATTGAATTAGTACCAAGAGCTACCCCAGTTTCGAGGGCACCCTATAGAATGAGTACTCCTGAACTACTAGAATTGAAACTTCAATTGCAATAATTGTTAGTCAAAGGGTAGATTAGACTAAGTGTATCTCCTTCGGGATCACCTATGTTGTTTTTCAAAAATAAAGATGGCTCATTAAGAATGTGTATAGATTACATACAGCTAAATAAGTTAACTATTAAGAACATATATCCTCTTTTAAGGATAGACGATTTATTTGATCAAGTAAGAGGAGCAAGTACCTTCTCTAAAATTGATTTGAGGACAAGATATCACCAACTCAAAATCAAAAATTAAGATATCAACAAAACAACATTATGAAACAGATATGGACACTATGAATTTGTGTTCCTGCCCTTTGAACTTACAAATGCCCCTACTACATTCATGTGTTTAATGAATAGTGTTCTACATAAATATCTAGGAAATTTTGTATTAGTGTTCATTGATGACATTTTAGTGTACTCCAAAAATGAAGAATAAAACCAAGAAAATCTTGGGATAGTACTACAAACACTTAGAGAACATTATTTATATGAAAAACTTAGCAAATGTGAATTTTACACAAATAAAATTTAGTATCTCAGTCATGTGATTCGAAAGGATGGAATAGAAGTAGATCCAAATAATGTACAAGAAATCATGAATGGGATTGTACACATAGATGTACCAACAATACGGTCTTTCATGGGTATTTCTGGAGACTAAATTATGTTAGTTGAAGGATTTTATGCATTATCGCATCCTATTAGTTCATCACATAAAAAATGAGTAAAATTTGAGTGGACAACAATGTGTCAAATTAGTTTTGAACAACTAAAATGGAAATTAGCTACTGCCCCCATATTGAAAATTGATGATCCAAACAAAGAATTTGTAGTGTGTACAAATGCTTGTGTAGAAGGACTAGGAGGAGAATTATTGCAAAAAAATTTAGTAATACCTTATGAGATAAGAAGATTGAAGAACCATGAACGTAATTATGATGTGTATGATTTATAACTAGTTTTTGTTATACATGCTTTAAAGATGTCAAGACATTATTTTTTGGGAAAGAAGTTCATATTAATGAGAGATAACATAAGATTGAAATACTTTTTTACCCAACCATATCTAAATTCCAGACAAGCTCTATGGTTAGCTTTCCTTAGTGACTTATATATAGAAATCAAACACATTAAAGGAAAGGAAAACAAAATTTTTTATTCCTTAAGTAGGAATCCTCATAAAATGTTGACATATGCAGGAAGTAGTGTAAATTTTGATGTAGAAGAACAGATTCATGGAGTGTTGATGAAATATCAGCAATATGTAAACTTGCAACGGAAATTACACAAAACTGAAGTTGTAGGATATACAATAAACTAGCAAGGACTGATTTATTATAAACAAAGATTGTATATTAATAATGTGAAATATTTAAAATAGGAAATTTTAGATGAATACCATAAGATACCTTACCCATGTCATCCTGGTTATCAAAAACTAATTCCAGCATTAAGGAATAACATGTTTTTTCCTGGTAAGAAAAAAAATGTAGTTGATTATTTGGCAAGGTGTTTAGAATGTCAGCAGGTAAAAGTAGAACATCAACATCCTACAGGACTACTGAATCCTCTCCCTATTACAGAATGGAAGTGGGAAGTTGTTTCAATAGATTTCACTACCGCATTGCCATGAACTAAGTATCAACGTGACTTTATAATGGTGGTAGCAGACACTTGAACCAAGGTAGCGCACTTTTTACCAGTGTAATCTATTTTTGCATAGCTCAAGGGGCCAATGTGTTTATGAATGAAATTTTGAAATTACATGGAATTCCAAAAATGACTATATTTCACAGATGTGCAAAATTTACTTCATCCTTTTGGAAAAATATGTTTAGAGGAATCAATACCAAGTTGAATTTTAGTACCACTTACCATCCTCAAATAGATGGATAGACTGAAAGAACCAATCAGATTTTGGAAGACATGATGTGCATGTATGTGATGGACAAACCCACAAAGTGGGGAGATTTTCTGCATCTGGCAAAATTTGTTTATAAAAATAGTTATCAATATTCTATCAACAAGAGACATTTTGAAGCTTTGTATGGTAGAAAATACCACACTCAACTCAGTTAGAGTTAACTATAGGATATGTTGATTCTTGCACTAGATGCACTACAGGAAATGGAACGAACTGTGAATAAGATTCAGAAAAATATTAAAATGGCTCAAGATCGTCAAAAGAGTTACACAGACAAGAAAAGAATTCACAGATAATTCAAAGTGGGAGACCGTTTTCATTTGATGATTAAGCCTCGCAAAATTACATTATATGCTAGTAGTTGTGCTAACTTAGCACCACGCTACTATGGACCATTTGAAGTTTTAGAAAAAGTGGGGGAGGTAGCTTACAGATTGGCTCTACCTATTCATATTAAGGTTCTCAATGTTTTTCATGTCTCCTTATTAAAAAACTGTATACATGACCCTACTCATGTAATTGATTGGACTGTGATACAAGTGGAAACAAAAAGGGAATTTCTTCCAGAGCCCCTTCATATACTGGAACAGGAAGAAATCGAGCTCCGAAATAGAGCAATAACTTGGGTGAAAGTGCAATGGGGGAACTTTACAGCTGAGTAATATACTTGGGAGTGAGAAGATGAGATGAAAGAGAAATATCCATCACTATTTGAGAAGTGAATAGAAATACTTGCAACACCGAAGACATTGTTTTATTTTAGAAGGGGAATATGTAAATTGCTATTTTTGTGTTTTTATTTAGACATTTAAGAAACCTAAAGGTAAAGTGGACCTAAAGGAAAAAAAATATGTGGACATATTAATTTTGGATTAAATAAATGTGAAATTTAATTATTGTGCAAACACTAGAGTATGTTGGAGACTAGGATTTGAAATCCATGAGGATGGAATAAAATCTTAGGACTTTCCCAAAATTGTCCAAAAATCCTTGGAGAAAAATCAAATTAAATTAAAATATTAGATGGGAGATAAGAATCTAAAAAATACCACAGTAAAGTGGAAAGTTACTTAGAAGAGGTGAGAATGAAACTAGAAAGAGGAAAAAGCTAGTTTTAGAGAGCTTTTGTGGAAAAAACAAAAGTAATTCCTAAGATAAAGGAAAGAAACATCCAAAATTAACTAGACGTAGTTATGGAAACATGTTGAGGGAAAGAAAGCTTAAATAAGATATTCCCAGTTAGACAAGGGGTTGTCTACACTGTGGAAGAATTGGTATCTTCTCGGGGGGAGCTATGGATTAAGGTCAAGGTTTGGTGGGAAATAGTCTTCACTGGATTTGGTATGCACATTCTGTTAAAAATTTTGTTATGATTTATGTTATCTTTTATGAAATTTTAGGGTATTCATATATGGTTATGTTTATGAATTAGAATTGAAATATTTAATCCTTGAATTATAAATTAAGTGTATAGTCTCTTGTGTTCAAAAATGAATAGTTGTCATATCTATTTAACATAATTTTAAATATATCATGTATATTTAATTATTATGTATCGTTACATAGAGTGAAATAAACATTTTGACCAACGTACATAATATTTAAACCCTGAGGGAAGGGTCTAAATATATTGTTAGGTCCATGTTATAAATTATATTACAGATATAGAGAACACAATTTATATCAACTATAATCATAACTGTACATAAAGGAAAATACAAAGAGATCTCAATAAAACATATTTTAGTTATGTAAACATATATTGGAATTATATATATACCATTGAGAGGTGAAGTGAAACTTTAATAATGAAATTATAAATCTGTAAATAAATAGATACTTCATATTTAAATTCGATAATTCCTATTCTATGTCCATTCATACATATAGAGAGATATATTTATTGAAAATAATATGTTTAAAATTCATATAATAGTTCTGACATAAAAGAAATTCCTCTGATAAAGGTGAATATACAAACATAGTACACTTTAGTTAAAAATATCAGTTACAATAGTTAATTACATCTTGAATGAATGTCATCCATTTAGTAATTTCAGCTACATAATGTAGAGTTGAAATTGGTAAATATCATTGGATATAGATGGATCGAATATATATACTTGGATGACTGACCTTGAAAGAGATGAAATTTGTCGTCAGTTCTTCTCATTGTAGTTGGAAGTAACTATATTATAATTGAAGGAAATATAAAATACCTGCACATAAATATATAGAGTTGTGTTAGAATAACACCAAGTGGAATAAAATAAATTATAAAAGATAGACATGTTATATAAGAATTAATATTTCAAATTATACCTGTCTAAGGAACCTAAAAGATTGGAATTCCTCCTGCACAGGATAACAATAAAATATTAAGTTCAGAAAATTTAAAAGAACTATAAAAATGAGAATATTGTAATTAATTCAAATGCAAAAGCTGAGAAATTAGTTACCTATGAGGGGAATTGTAACCTAGTACAGGGTGTCGAGACCAAATTGAGGAAATTATGCAAATCTAGAAAAGAGGTTTTTCCACGATGAGAGTATGAAAATAAAAATGTATTCTGAGAAATTTACAAAAATAAAATTCAACTCAAAATACTATCATTTTATAAGTAATCAAAATATGAGTTATACTATAGATATTTTATAGAATTATAGTATAAATATATTAAACTAAGAAATGGCAGAGTCTTACCATAGCCATAGAAATAGGGGATACGTGCATGAATTGAAGTCATAATTAAGTTAAAAAGAAAAAATTTCATACCTATGTCTTAACGAAATAGAAAACCTGTAAACAAATCGAATTAATTATATTTGGGCTTGAGAATGTAATTAACATTGTACACACTATGCGCAGATAGGAATTTCATTTAAATTGAAATTCTTAATTTAGGTTCAAAAGAAAATTAATAAATCTCTGTCAAATCTACATGGAAGAAAACTCTAGAGCCCTCAATGAAAAACCGAGGATACCCTCTTGAAAGAAATTTAAATCTGACAAATTATAAAGAGAGTATTTATATTTGATATCGAAATACATTAAGAATTTGATACAAGAATCCTTTCTATCAATGCAACCATGATTCGAGAATATAAATACATAGAAAATTTTTATATCATATTTGCAATTGCGGTTGAGTATGAAGGAAATGGAATTGTTAATTGGTTTTCATAAAATTCTACAGGGATTGCAATGAAAATTTGATACAGTCAAGTTAAAGAACGATATACCGTGAGGGAAGAATGTTTTACAGTTAGCTAAATCGATTTTAGATATTTAAAAGACTCGTACAGTGGAGAAGTGGGGAATTGGAAATTACCCAGTTCATATATGAGTAATGAAAATGAGAAACGATGCATTAATCGAGAATCAAGTTTACAGTGCTAATGATAATAAATTAAAAATCTTAAATTCCAAAACCTAGTAACAATGGACATACATTAATCCTAGGAAATAATTATTTCTTAGTGTAGAGTTAAACAGATTTCGGGAAAAATCTATTCTAACATCTAACAAAAACTTCTAAACATAAGGATAAAATCCCTCGTCATTCAGAGGAGAAGTCAAATCAATTTGAGGAAAGCATGTTCTACCATTCGATTTGAATTTCTAAATGAATGGACTAAAAATCTCCAAGAAAAAAAAACCCAAAACCAAGAGATAATGTGTTAACAAATAGTTACAAAATTTTGAAGGTTGAAACACTACCAAATTTCTGAACACTGGGATGTGTTAAGACACAGCGTATGTAAGCCAGAAGAGTACCTTCGTTTTGCAACAAGCAAACGCTCGAGAACCAAACTCAAATTTGTGGTTAATTATAGTAAGATTCCAGAACTTACAATGCAAAAGAAGACAAAATTATACCCAAGGATAGAATACAAAAAATGAAATTTAAAAACGATTATGTCAATACAGAGCCATAGAATGATGGAAAAGAAATATAATGGGAGACTATACCAATAACTTAGTAGGTTTGAAGTGTAGAGTATTCCTAAAATTCGAATGAGGATTTTACTTCATAGATAAGACATTTCCATATTCATAACCATAGAATTGATAAATGTACAAGAAAGAGATATGTGTAACTTTTGCACAAATGAAAAATGATAGAAACCAAACTGTAAACCCTAGCATAGTCAATTCGATGTGGAGGGAATACGAATTAATCTACATCATTGAAGCTACAAAATATCAATCCTACAACTATCTCCATTGTAACAAGCCCATGTGATGATCAAGTTTGGAAGGTGCGAATATTTAATGTGTGGGAAAATTGAAACGATAAGAATTAATGGAGATATAGTTGGTCTCGCAGTTGATTTTAATGGTCCTACAGTTGAGTTTAATGCACATTGATGTTATATAACCTTAGAAATGAATCAGACATTATGTAATACTAACGAAGTATATCTCTAAGTCCATAAGCAGAGTTGCCAATCACCAATATTATACATATGTTTAAGGTTATGAAGAAGTGATGTGTCATCCGAATATGGAGGTAAGTATACGGTGATATATGAATTGGGTAATACCAATAATTGTTACCAATTGAATATATTAGGAATATGATTATTCATATTAATAAGCATATGGAGTGGTGCATAGAGAAATATATATTAAATAACATATGACATATAGGTATTCAAAATTATTTACAAGTATGGGATATAAAATATGGAGAACTAGGATAGCACTTTAGACCAAATATATATAGTTTATGTAAATCACAAAGGTATGTGCAAATGTGTAAAATATATGTATATATATCATAAGTGTTGAGAATTTAATATTGCATGTACACTACATGTGTTTAATAGTATTGTAAATTCACTATGTACAGAACTATATATATATATATATATATATATATATACGTTGAGCTAAACTATATATATATATTGCATAGTTCCTAATACTATAAGGGTATGAAATAATATTATAAATGTATACATTAATTGATATTTAAATTAAATAAAAAATATACGAGATGAATTAAGGATGATGCCCTTCGTGAATTAAAGGTAATAAATGTCCTTCAACACATTTAACGTAACACCCCAAGCTGTTATGCTTTTTAAATTAGAAATTTGAACTTAATTCAAAAGGGGAGTGGACCCCAATGGATAATAATTGTGTGGATGTAGTTAATTATTTATTTATGAAAATAAATAAAATGTTTATGTGTGCACTATGACCAAATGAGATTTTTGAGATCACTTGCCTAATCCATGAGGTTATGGAAAGAGGTTAAGACTTTCCCCAAAATCTTTCAAAATTCCTTGAAAGAAAATTGTTTCTAATTTAGATTTTTGAGGAAAATCTAAATTCCCCAATGATGAGGAAAGTAGTTGGGACGAGATAAAAAGCTAGAAAAGCAGAAAGCAACTTTAAAAGTACCTAAATAAGGGAAGCCTAGGCAAATAGGAATAAAAGCATTTTGAAATTCTGGATGCAGAATTAGAAACAGACTTCGGGGAGAGCATAGCTTAAATAAGCTACTCCAGAACAGATTGAGGTTGGTCTGTTCTGGGAGAGGATCTCAGCTCGAGGGTGAATTCTGGAGATGGACGAATTCTAAGGTTCAGTGGAATGGTCATAGAATAACTATGGTATACACACCTAATATATAGTTTTATAATATTGCTATTGGTTTTATTATGACAGATTAAAGTGATAGTGAGTTTTAAAGTATTAAGTTTTACTAGTGTAATTATAAAATTCCTTATATTTAACAGATTATATTAGAGGACATAATCCTCTAAAATCTATATCGTTGGAGGAATAAAATCTGTAGGGAAATATCAATCAGAATTTCTAAACTTATATTAGTTTAAATCTGAAGATATATGTTAATTCCATAGACTATGTATTTTTGTAACTTTAATCTGCTTCTATAATGAGAATCTAGGTGAATGAAGAAGAAATTAGGATTAAAGTGACAGAGTATAAAACATTAAATTTTGTCTAATTATTTCCAAGAAGAAAATTATTTATTCCAGGAAAATAATCTATATTTTCTATATTCAAGAACACGCATAGAAGTATACAAATTTCTTACGAACTGAACTCAAGAAATTATATAGCATTATACTAGTTAGAACAGTAATTACATAATAGAAATTATTATGTTTCTACATGATGAACAAATTTCTACCTACTAGATAAAATATTAAGTTATTGTACATGATATGCATGTAAAAATATGTATAAACATTCAGTCTAATCCTACTTGATAATTTCCTAATCTGGAAATAGTAGTGATAGGGTAACAGTTAATCAAATTATATATTAAAAAAAATCCAAAGAACATATGAAGTAGTTATGAAGGTATGCATATACATATGTCAAAGAAACAAGCTAATCAATTTTAAATTAAATACTTGAATAGTTAACTACTATCAAATATCTATATATAAATTGACATTCTGTGAATATACAGAAAATAGAAGTCAATTGAATATGTACAGAAATGCCTCTTTTAAGGAGAGAAGAAAACAGAAGAAATGTTAATTGAAAATTTTAATCTTTAGAAGAAGATCCCCACAAATTATAATAAAATGAATCTTAGATAATATCATGAGCGTAAACTATTTTTATGTATCAGAACTACAGAAATGAAATTTCCAATTTAACAGTGACGTAACTGAATGAAATGAAGAGTTACATTTATAAAAGGTAATTGTTATTACAGAGACTGAGTTTACTTTGAAATATAGTTATACATATGGTATAAAGGTTATAGATTATATCTGAAGAGCTTTAGGGGTAAAAACCCTAAATTATTTACCACACAAAAAAACCCAAAAACATTATGAGAATTTACTGCCAGCATAATTCGGCACTGTGAAAGCCAGTGTAAAATCAACCTGTGTATAAACACATATGGGTTGAAGTTAAAAATCTGAGCTAAAAATTCAGCTTCAATACTAAATAGAACAGAGACTCTTAATAGAGATAAGTCTCTTACCTTGAAAAATGAAGGAATACTCAAGGATAACCCTGAAATAAAATCAATCTCAATGAAATAAGAAATTGGGAAAATATAAAAATAATTTAATTATCAAAAGGGTTTTATAAAATTTTACATAGTGGAATATACTCATTTATGAACGAGTTGGGAAGAACACATTCACAAACCCTAAGAGGAAGTAATCATTTCATCTCCATGATTTTCCAAATAAAGTTTTGAAACAGCTAAAGACTAAGGACGAAAAGCCATCTTCCTCAGGTCAGTGAAATCATATCCAGACATTCACCATAATCGAATTATAAATGAGATAATATTGATAAATATCAGTCTAATATTTCTAAGAAGCAAAGTATCTCAATCGATGAGCTGGAGAAAACATTCTATATCTGAGTAAACTTTCAAAAGAATTTCGTAACTAATTTACAAGATACGCCATAAATCAATTCTGCAAAATGAAAACCAAATCGAAATAGGGTTCATAGTTGAATCCCCAAACCGAAGTCATGGCAAACATAGAAAATACAAGTATCATGATACATTGCAAGCCAGGTTACAGGATTTTCATTTAGATTTCATTTCTATAAATAACGAAAATGAAATGCATTGTAAACAAACACCACAAAGGAGACCACTGTAAATTTATAAAAATAATTATATGTAAACGCATTCACCACAGTCATATGGTGTGACATTTCGATTGTATTCGAGCAGAGAGGTCAAGAAAATGTAAATTACCTTTGTGTGCCATGGAGAAGGCGTTACATTTGAGTAGTAGTTTTCCATTGGAGGCCTAGGAAACATGCCTTATTCTTACCATGGAGAGAACCAGAGAAAGGTTGCATGAAGAGAAAGATGACCAAGGAAATGAAAGAGCCTAAAAGCTTCAACACTTATAGAAATTGAATCACATAAACCCTAATCAAATCCAATCATCCAAGTGTCACAAATTCGTCGGTCCTCCCATGGATCGATGATAATCCCAGTGATAGGACATAATTTTAATAACATTAAAATTCAAGTGTACCATTGCAGAGAGAAGCATTAAAATGAATTTAGAACCTTCATATAAAAAATATAATTTATATCAAATTCCGTGGCTCAAGGATTCGAATGAGTGAAGGTTTTAAATACAAACGTACTTGCATAGAAAGCCAAGGAGGGTAGAATTAATACGTGTCAGTTGGCATACCTACCCTAACTCATTTAACATGAAACCATCACATTATCATAACGTTAGCGTACAATGATATTCCTTTGATACTAAATCAAAAGGGAATTATAATGCAACGAAAATCAACACTATATTACTATGCACTAATCCTTTCGTTAGATGCAATATATAATTCGAATTTACCACTTTAGGATGTGTAGGGTATCATAACAGAAAGGTATGGACTATACTTAGGATTTAGTTATGAAATCGAGAAGATATTTTATATTAAAGTTATATGTAATATGATTCATATAAATGAATGCATTATGGTAATAAAATCATATTAGATATGTGGAATAATTGTAAGAACTTCATAAACTCTTATGCAATTTAAATCATAAGTGTAATTGCAATTAAAATCGAATGGTATGAAAATAATTACCATATATGTATATATCTATGATGAGTGCGGTGGAGTCTCATTAATGGGCTCAATGTTAGGTTAAAGGAAAATTTACTCAAGGTAAATTGAGTATTAAATTGGGGAATGATAATTTGAATTGTGACATAGTGATACCTAAATGTGTAGTGATATATGGAATAATAATGTATATAGAGGGTTATATACATTTGTTAAGAAGAAAAATAATGTAAATTAAAATTTGATTCTACCAAGTGAAAATAATGTATAACTTGGATATTATTAATCTAAGAATTAATTTAGAAAAATAAAATAAATTGAATGGAAGAAAAAGAGTAAGACGATAATTGGGAAAAAAAAAAAAAATTGTGTAGAAAAGAGGTATATTACAAATGGTATCAGAGAAAGGTTGGAAAACTGGGCTGTTTTCCTGAGCTCACTGTTATGAAATTATTATTATTATTATTATTATTATTATTATTATTATTTTGGAAAAAAAATGTTACTGATGTTATTCTATTTTAGTGTAAAAAGGTACTAAAACTGAAAAGTCAATGGCTGAAGAAGAGGAACTTTATGTCGATCTGGGTGGTAGAGATAATACACCAGATCCCAATGCTCCTTTAATGGCCATGTTGCACAGGTTGCAACAGGATATGGCTGAGCTAAGAAGCTAGAATGACAGGCTATCTTTAGCCAGTGAGGAGCAGGAAAAATTGATAAGAGAACTGACTTCGCGGAACAACCAAGAAGGTGAAGGTTCCGGAAGGAGGAAAGGCAGGTTCTCAGATGATTTTGAGGGAGATGAGACTAATAGAAATCAATATACAGAGAAGAAGGAATTATAGGGTGAATTCTGAAAAATTAAACCTCCCTCCTATGATTGAGAGAAGGAGGAAGATGCTAATGCATGGCTGTTGAATATGATTAAATATCTTCAGGTCTATGAATACGAAAGCAATCTAAGGGCCAGATTAGTTATCTACTAGTTGCAAGGTAAGGCTACCTTGTGGTGGGAGGAGACAAAAATGGTTCATGCCATTGATGAAAAAACAATGACTTGGGAAGATTTCCAAGTCAAGTTTTAAAACTGTTATTTGAATGAATGCTATTATGATGATAAAGCAAAGGAGTTTCATGAACTCATAGTGGGACAGCTCACCATAGATGAGTTTTTCACCAAGTTTACAAATCTGTTAAGATATGTTCCTTATATTCATGAAGAGAAAGCAAAGGTGCAAAGGTTTTTGAATTTTTTTCCAATTGTGTACAAGGAGAAAATAGTTTTTAATAATCCAAAAACCATGGACGAAGTGGTGAGGAAAGCTATATTATGCTACCGAGATTTTAAAGGAAAGAATAAACAAGGGAAAAGTTGGACAAATAAGGGTGAATTCAAAGGAAAGAAATAGAGACCAGCTTATTTGAGGAAATTTGGTAGGGATCATCAGCAGAAGAAATTTAATGTAAAGAAAGTCAAGCTGCTCAATCCCAAGTGGGGTCAAAGCAAATAGATGGGGAGAATAAGAAAGAAGGGATAGTTAAAATGAGAGAATGATTGAAGTTTTGGGGCTTTGGGAAACCTCATCTTTTGAGGGACTATCCCCATCGAAATATTCAGATGGGTCCAAGGCCTAGAGAAGCTACTATGGTGAATGATGTAGCCAAAAATATTCCTACTATCAGTGCAGCCTTGGAGAACCGACAAGCAGGACACCAGGCTACTATGGTCAAAATGGAAGGTACGATTGTTGACCAATCTATTATAGTTTTAATTGATCCAGGTGCTTCTTTGAGTTACATTAGTCCACAAATTGTAGAGAAATGCAATCTCAAAACTGAAAAATTTAAACAGTCGTAGTTGGTGTAGTTAGCCACTAGTACCAAATGAAAAGTAACTTACAAGTTACCCCATACAACAATTAAGTTCAATGATTTTTAGATAGAGGTAAATTTAAACATTTTTCCCTTAGGCTCATATGATTTACTTATAGGAATGGATTGGTTAGAGAAGAAAAATGCTATGATAAATTGTTGGGATAAAACACTGCATTGCATAGATGAGGAAGGGAGACCTTTTATACTCAAAGTAAAACAAAAACCAATTTCTGTAAGAAAAATATCAGCTTTGAAATTAAAAAGAACACCTATAAAATGATTTCAAGTATATGTTGTACATGTTGAAGAATTAGGACAACAACCTGAATAAAACTTGCTAGACAGTTTACCAGTGGTAAGAGAATTTAAGGAAGTTTTTTCAGATGAGATTCCTCATCTTCCCCCCAAAAGAGAGATTGATTTTTCAATCGATTTGGTGCTAGGAGAAACACCAGTTTCTAGAGCCCCGTACGGGATGAGCCCCACTGAACTCATGGAGTTAAAAATGAAATTACAAGAATTGATGGATAAAGGATATATCAGACTACGTGTATCTCCTTGGGGAGCACCGGCGTTGTTCGTGAAAAAGAAGGATGGAACCTTCAGAATATGCATCGATTATCGTCAACTGAATAAGTTGAAAATAAAAAACAGGTACCCATTGCCCAGAATATATGACCTTTTTGATCAGGTGAGAGGAGCTTCAATATTCTTTAAGATTGACTTGGGGACTGGTTATCACGAACTCAGAATTGAGGAAGATATCAGTAAAACAACTTTTCGAACCAGGTATGGGCACTACGAATTTGTAGTCCTACCTTTTGGTTTGACAAATTCCCCTGCGACTTTTATGTGCTTAATGAATAGTGTTTTGAACAAGTACTTAGATAAATTCGTACTAGTGTTCATAGACGATATTCTAGTATATTCAAAAAGTGAGGCAGAACATAAGGAATATCTTAGAATTGTGCTACAGACTCGCAAAGAGAATCTGTTATATGCCAAGTTTACAAAATGTGAATTTTATAATGATAAAATTCAATATTTAGGGCATATCATATCAGAACAAGGATTGGCCATTGATCTTGAAAAGATAAAAGCCATAAGAGAGTGGCATGTACCTACTGATGTATCAACAGTAAGGTCATTTATGGGGATTGTAGATTATTATCGAAGGTTTGTGGAAAGATTTTCTACAATAGCATATCCCATTACTTCACTACAGAGGAAAGGTACTAAATTTGACTGGACTGAAAAATGCTAACATAGCTTTGAACAATTGAAATTAAAACTTACCACAGCACCTATACTGAATATTGGAGATCCTGATAAAGATTTTGTCGTGTGTATGGATGCGTGTAGAGAGGGGTTGGGAGGAGTTCTACTGCAAGAGAATTCTGTCATTGCATATGAATCTAGAAAACTTAAGAAACATGAGCAGAATTACAATGTATATGATCTGGAATTGGCTGCTGTAATTCATGCTTTGAAGAAGTGGCGACACTATCTTCTTGGGAAAAAATTTACATTGATGACAGATCATATCAGTCTCAAGTATTTCTTTTCTCAAATAGATTTGAATGCTCGACAAGCTAGGTGGCTATCTTTTCTAAGTGAATTTGATATGGATATAAAACATATCAAAGGGAAAGAAAACAAAATTGCTGATGCTCTAAGAAGAAATGCTTGCCAAAACATAAAAAACATTAGGAGTAGTGCTAGTTTTGACTTAGAAGAATTAGTTAAAAAGGTAGCAGATCAAGATCCCAACTATGAGAATCTGCAAATGAAAATGCTGAAGAAGAAAATGGCTAATACACCCAAAACTAGAAAGGGATGATCTATTATAGAAACAGATTGTACATCCCCAATGTGGATTCTTTGAAAAACGAAATCCTAGGTCAATATTATAAACAACCATATTTAGGACATCCTCGATATCATAAAATGCTTACAACCTTGAAAAAGAAATTGTTTTGGCTAGGAATGAAAAATGATGTAGAAAAATACTTAGCTAGATGCATGGAATGTCAACTAGTCAAAGTTGAACATCAGCATCTAGCTGGTCTTTTAAATCCCTTTCCAATTGCAAAATGGAAATGGGACACTGTTTCAATGGACTTTATTACTGGCCTAGCTAAAACAAAATATCAGCATGATTCTGCGATGGTAGTGGTAGATACTTTGACAAAGGCTACCCATTTAATACTTTTAAAATGTACTTTTGGGATAGCCCAAGTAGAAAATGTGTTCATGAAAGAAATAGTAAGGTTACATGGAGTTCCAAAGATGATAATTTCAGACAGAGATGACAGGTTCATTGCTGCATTTTGGAAAAGTTTTTTTGGAGGGATGGGCACTAAAATAAACTTTAGTACTTACTATCATGCTCAAACAGATGGTCAAACAAAGAGCACAAATCATATTTTGGAAGATATGTTAAGAATGTACGTGATGGATGGGCCAGCAAAGTGGAAAGATTATTTACACTTAACAGAATTCACATATAACAACAGCTATCAAGCATCCATAAAAATGAGTCCATTTAAGGCACTCTATGGAAGGAGGTGTCACACTCCTTTAAGCTGGAGTCAACTAGAAGACAAGCTAATTCTAGGGCCAGATGCTTTGCAGGAAATGGAAAGAGTTGTGAAACAGATTCAAAAAAATATTAAAACAGCTCAAGATAGATGGAAAAGTTATGCAGATCAAAAAATGACTCACAGGGAATTTAAAGTGGGTGATCATGTTTACCTATGAATCAAATCCAAGAAGAGTACATTACATATTGCTAGTTGTGCAAAATTGGCTCCTAGATACTGTGGGCCTTTTGAAATCATAGAAAGGGTTGGACCAGTAGCTTATAAACTGGCCATACCTTTGCACATTAAATTTCATGATGTGTTTCATGTCTCTTTGTCGAAAAAATATGTTCATGATGCTTCTCACATTATTTATTGGAATGTGATCCAGGTGGAACTAGAAGTGGAATTCCTTCCAAAACCGCTTCAAATCTTGGAGCGGGAAGAAATTGAATTGCAGAATTGAACAATAGCTAGATTAAAGGTGTAGTGGAAGCACTTTAGTGCTAACGAAGCTACATGTGAAAGAGAAGTTGATATGATGGAAAGATATCCATTTTTATTTCAAATTAAACTCTAGTAGTTAGCTGTTAACACCGAGGAAGGTGTTTGTTTACAAAGGGGGAATATGTAACACCCCAAGCTGTTATGATTTTTAAATTGAACATTTGAACTTAAGTCCAAAGGGGAGTGGACCCCAATGGATAATAATTGTGTGGATGTAGTTAATTATTTATTTATGAAAATAAATAAAATGTTTATGTGTGCACTATAACCAAATGAGATTTTTGAAATCACTTTCCTAATCCATGAGGTTATGGAAAGAGGTTAAGAATTTCCCAAAAATATTTCAAAAAGCCTTGAAAAAAAATTATTTCTAATTTATAATTTTGAGGAAAAATCTAAATTCCCCAATGATGAAGAAAATAGTTGGGAAGAGGTAAAAAGCTGGAAAAGTAGAAAGCAGCTTTAAAAGTCCCTAAATAAGGGAAGCCTAGGAAAACAGGGATACAAGCATGCTGAAATTCTGGATGTAGAATTAGAAACAGGCTTTAGGGAGAGCATAGCTTAAATAAGCTACTCTAGAACAGATTAAGGTTGATCTGTTGTGGGAGAGGATCTCAGCGCGGCGGCGAATTTTGGAGATAGACGAATTCTAAGGTTGGGTGGACTCGTCATAGAATAACTGTAGTATGCACACCTAATCTATAATTTTAGAATATTGGTATTGGTTTTATTATGACATATTAAAGTGATAGTGAGTTTTAAAGTATTAATTTTTACTGCTATAATTATAAAATTCCTTACATTTAACAGATTGTATTAGAGGACATAATCCTCTAAAATCTGTATAGTTGCAGGAATAAAATATGTAGGGAAATATCAATCAGAATTTCTAAACTGATATTAGTTTAAATATGAAGATATATGTTAATCCCACAGACTATGTATTTTTGTAACTTTAATTTGCTTCTATAATGAAAAACTAGGTGCATGAAGAAGAAATTAGGATTAAAGTGACAGAGTATAAAACATTAAATTCTGTCTAATTATTTCCAAGAGGAAAATTATTTATTTCAGGAAAATAATCTATATTTTCTATCTTCAAGAACACGCATAGAAGTATACAAAGCTCTTGCGAACTGAACTCAAGAAATTATACAGCATTATACTAGTTATAACAGTAATTACATAATAGCAATTATTATGTTTCTGCATGATGAACATATTTCTACCTACTAGATAAAATATTAAGTCATTGTACATGATATGCATGTAAAAATATGTATAAACATCCAGTCTAATCCTACTTGATAATTTCCTAATCTAGAAATAGTAGTGATAGGTTAACAGTTAATCAAATTATAGATATATATAAAAAACAAAGAACATATGAAGCGATTATGAAGGTATGTATATACATATGTCAAAGAAAAAAACTAGTCAATTTTAAATTAAATACTTGAATAGTTAACTGCTATCAAATATCTATATATAAATTGATATTATGTGAATATACAAAAAAGAGAAGTCAATTGAATATGTACAGAAATGCCTCTTTTAAGGAGAGAAGCAAACAGAAGAAATGTTAATTGAAAAATTTACATGCATATCTCCACAAATTATAATAAAATGAATTTCATATAATATCATGAGCATAAACTATTTTTATGTATCATAACTACAGAAATGAAATTTCCAATTTAACAGTGAAGTAATTGAATGAAATCAAGAGTTACATTTATAAAAGGTGACTATTATTACAACGACTGAGTTTATTTTGAAATATAGTTATACATATGGTATAAAGGTTATAAAGTATATCTAAATAGCTTTAGGGGTAAAAACCCTAAATTATATACTACACAAAAAAACCCAAAAACGTTCTGAGAATTTACTGCCAGCATAAGTCGGCAATGTGAAAACCAGTGTAAAATCAACCTGTGTATAAACACATATGGGTTGAAGTTAAAAAGATGAGTTATAAATCCGGCTTGAATACTAAATAGAACAGAGACTCTTAATAGAGATAAGTCTCTTACATTGAAAAATGAAGGAATACGCAAGGATAACCCTGAAATAAAATCAATCTCAATGAAATAAGAAATTGGCAAAATATAAAAATAATTTAATTATCAAAAGGGTTTTATAAAATTTTACACAGTGGGATATACTCACGTATGAATGAGTTGGGAAGAACACATTCACAGACCCTGAGAGGAAGTAATCGTTTCATCTCCATGATTTGCCAAAGCAAGTTTTGAAACGGCTGAAGACTGAGGACGAAAAACCATCTTCCTCAGGTCAGTGAAATCATATACAGACGTTCACCATAATCGAATTAGAAATGAGATAATACTGATAAATATCAGTTGAATAGTTCTGAGAAGCAAAGTATCTCAATCGACGAGCTGGAGCAAACATTCTATATTTGAGTAAACTTTCAAAAGAATTTCGTAACTAATTTACAAGATACGCCATAAATCAGTTATGTAAAATGCAAACCAAATCGAAATAGGGTTCATAGTTGAATCCCCAAACCGAAGTCATGGAAAACGTATAAAATACAAGTATCATGATACATTGCAAGCCAGGTTACAGGCTTTTCATTTAGATTTCATTTCTATAAATAATGAAAATGAAATGCGTTGGAGACCACTGCAAATTTATAAAAACAATAATCTGTAAACGCATTCACCGCAATCATATGGTGCGAAATTCAATTGTATTCAAGCAGAGAGTTCAAGAAAATATAAGTTACCTCTGTGTGCCGTGGAGAAGGCGTTACATTTGAGTAGTATTTCGCCATTGGAGGCCCAGGAAACATGCCTTATTCTTACCATGGAGAGAACTAGAGAAAGGTTGCATGAAGAGAAAGACGACCGAGAAATGAAAGAGGGTAAAAACTTCAACACTTATAGAAATTGAATCAGTTAAACCCTAATCAAATCCAATCGTCCAAGGGTCACAAATCCATTGGTCCTCCCAAGGATCTATGATAATCCCAGTGATAGGACACAAGTTTAATAAAATTAAGTCAAGTGTATCATTGCAGAGAGAAGCATTAAAATGAATTTAGAACCGTCATATAAAAACTATAAGTTATATCAAATTCCGTGGCTCGAGGATTCGAATGAGTGAAGGTTTTAAATACAAACGTACTTACATAGAAAGCCAAGGAGGGTAGAATTAATACATGTTAGTTGACATACCTACCCTAACTTATTTAACACGAAACCATCACATTAACATAACGTTAGGGTTCAATGATATTCATTTGATACTAAATCAAAAATGAATTATAATCCAATGAAAATCGACACTATATTACTGTGCACGAATACTTTCATAAGATGCAATATATAATTTGAATTTACCACTTTAAGATGTGTAGGGTATCATAACAAAAAGGTATGCACTCTACTTAGTATTTAGTTATGAAATCGAGAAGAGATTGTATATTAAAGTTACATGTAATATGAATCATATAAATGAATGCATTATGGTAATAAAATCATATCAGATATGTGGAATAATTGTAAGAACGTCATAAAATCTTATGCAATTTAAATCATAAGTGTAATTACAATTAAAATCGAATGGTATGAAAATCATGACCATATATGTATATACCTATGATGAGTGGGGTGGAGTCTCATTAATGGGCTCAATGTTAGGTTAAAGGAAAATTTACTCAAGCTAAATTGAGTATTAAATTGGGGAATGATAATTTGAATAGTGACATAGTGATACCTAAATGGGTAGTGATCTATGGAATAATAATGTATATAGAGGATTATATAGATTTGTTAAGAAGAAAAATAATGTAAATTAAAATGTTATTATGCCAAGTGAAAATAATGTATAACTTGGATATTATTAATCTAAGAATTAATTTAGAAAAATCAAATAAATTGAATGGAAGAAAAAGAGTAAGACGATAATTGGAAAAAAAAAAATTTGAGTAGAAAAGAGGTATATTACATTCACGGGTACGAATGAACTTATTGATAAATAAGGATATGTAAGATTTTACTATTGTGATAATTTTTAAGGATGTAAGTGTGGGAAAAGAAGTATGAAATACTATAAATAGAAAGAAAAAAAATTTGAGTGAGTGGATTTGTTACATAAGTGCTCAAAATACCAACAAGTGGTATGACAAATTTGTTATGAGGAACATGAAGTGTAGCTGTTAAGTATGTCTCTCATTGAAGGTCAGAAGGGAATTCAATGGCATCACACAACACCGACACTCAAACATTGCAATTGGTCATGCCAATAGTTCCACAATGACCTTACCTTCGAGCAAGGTCACGGATCCGCTTCTTCGAGCTTCAAAACATAGGATTTCAAAACCCTTACCAAATTGATCGAGGATAATGGAGTTTGATCTAGGTTTGGTACCACTCTATTGAGTCTGGAGAATTCCACGATGAAATTGTTGCATTCTTGAATTAATTTATTAATAATTGATGTAACGTTTATACCTGAAAGATACAGTTAGGTTTCCATAATTGCAGGTACCTAATCTATAACTATATACAAAAAACCATGAAGGATTACAACAAATTTTATAAAAGATGTGCTTTTGGGAGGTAGATTTAATTGGTTAGTAAGTGTGAGAGACATGAGATAGTCGTTGTGAGGTAAGTGGCACAAAGGGCAAGAAGAATAGGAGATTATATGAAGTGTATTTGAAGAGATGGAAGAGATAAGAAATGGAGGTATATAGAGTTAAATACCATGTAAGCCAACATGTTGAAATTTCTATGTATATGGTTGAAGCCTCCAAATAGAGGTAGGAGCTTCCGAGCAAGTCGTAGCTTGCAGAAGTAAAACGAGATAAGAGCCTTGTATAGGCAGAAGGTTGAAGAAAATTAATGTAAGAGGTAGTAGGAGCTTATGAGCAAGTTGTAGCTTTTAAAGTAATAGAGAGGTAGAAGGATGACGAAAATTAATGTAAGAGGTAGTAGGAGTTTCCAAGCAATTTGTAGCTTTTAAAATAATAGAGACGTTGGAGCAGCCAAAAGCTAATATAATGGAAAAAATAGGCCCTTTCCTTTGCATCACAATATCAAAAATTTATTGTTTTCTCTCTTTATAAATTTCCACTTATATTTGGTGTCCACATATAATTTTGTTTATATGTGTCTCTTATGTTATGTTGTGATTTAAATTTGGCTTACATGTTAATTCTACTATTTGTATGAAGTATTGATGCTCATCTAACAATTTAGATAAATATAAAATAAAACGTGACTAACCAATTGAATATTGTTTACCTATTAAATTTTCTATTACATAAAGTATTGTGGCTTATCTATTAATTTAAATAAATATTAAAAAAATGTAAACATAAAATTTGATGTGCACAAATACTCCATAAATATTCAAGGATTGTGAGTTTATTGAAGTTTCCAACTCACTCTTAATAATTATACTTGTGAAATTATATTTTTTTGATGCTATATTAATAATAGAAAAAATATTCGTAATATTTAGATAATATTAATATTATATTTATTATAAATTATTAATGTTATATTATTGATATAAAAAATTAATATCAATATCTATTTTTATGCACAACTAAATTAACCAGTACTCTGAATATGAAATAGAAATTTTCAGATTCAAATTCCCTCTGAAGTGTCTCATACCATTCAGAAAAAAGCTCCATCTTATCGTCATTCGAATAAATTTTGGTTTTAATGGTTAAAAAGGAGAAATTGATTCGTCAGCACCTGTTAAGAAATATGAAGTTTATTAGAAAAAAATACATCACCGAGGCACACTTTTCCACTTTGCTTCATTTGATGGCATGAATGATTATTTGAATTTGTTTTCCATACAAATCCTATTATATTAACCTAAGTCGATAGAAGAATAAACGATAAACATAAAAACATATACTAGTGGGAAGTTTTCAGGTTTTATCAAACCGCCAGCGTCCAAATGGAATATCATGTCAGTAAATATGATATGCTGATGCATGCTTTCCACCGTTATCAGAAGCCTGAAAACTCTTCATTAACTCTTCCTTGTGATCTTCCTTCTTCCGCTGCTCCTTTTCTTGGCGAGTGGGTGGACATGTCGGAACATGAATGTTGCAAGCAGGTCCGGTAGATCACCCTGCTGTCGCTGCTGCTACAAACATAGGTGGAGGTGGGGGTTTGGGGGCGTTATGGTTGGGTTTACCATCTTGAAGTGATTTCCACAATGTTAACCCTGCTGCTGCCTCCACCGCTTCATTCAAAGAGTGAACACTAATGCTTTTATCAGTCATCAGCTGCCTTTGCCTGCTCATGGCGGAGACTTCCTTAAACCTCGTCATAATTAAGACGAGAGTAAAAATTACAAGAGTACACACATCGGTTTTAAGTTTCATGGGAACTAGCATTATCATTCTACTTTTTTGATTTAAAAGACAATATCTGTGTAATCGTAAACCCTAATAGCTGAATGGTCGGTTTGTTAACGATGATGGATGGTTCGTAACTACTGGAGATAATGAAACTGATTCCAGAATCGCTATGTATGTCTGATCTACACTTTTGGGTGATTCATTCATACATCAAATATTCACAGAGGGCCTATTCTTTAAATAGATGCCAGAGAGGGAGAGGAGCGGAGAAGGATTCGAGCACAGAAGGATGGTGAATGAATCTGAATATTGAAAAGAATTGAAAAAATCAAAAGAACTGGAGCAGAGAGTTCGCTCAACTCAATATTATGAAATAGTTAAATAGATTACATTGGAAACATTGGTAATAAATAACTGGAGTTAAACTCGACTAAACCGGACTGACTGAAACTAAACTGGACTGACTGACACGGACTAACAGATTCGACACCTAGTAGGTGGTTGAGATTATGTTCTTTAACACTCCCTTTAATTTCAACCACATAAAAATTTAATTCAAATACTTGTTGGCTTATGTCTCAACAAAGCTTACAATTAAAAAAAAATTAACTTCAACTAGATTTGGTTTTCTTCTTCTCTTTTTCCAAATTCTGTAGCCTCTGAATTGTTTTAGATTTTTCGCTTTGTTGTATTTTTTAAAGCTTAGTTTTTTGATTTGCTGGTGCAGGTATTTTACTGTTCCAAGTTGTCTCAGCATGTCCTGGACTTCTTCGAAAATTGACTTGAATGTGGGTTGCTGCCAGATATTGTGTTTTGTTATGCACTGAACATCATCAATCTACTGCAATATAAGATTAGAATAATATCTTATCTCTTCAAAACTCCAATGCATGAAAAATTCGTTGACATGTTCGTCATGCATGTCGTCTTCAACATTCATATCTACAGCTTCTATGTAGATCTCAACTAGACATGGTGTTGCAAGCCATGTTTCCAAAAAATTCAGCTCTTTTTCATAATCATTTTGTGTACCTGCACACTAAAAATCAATGTTAGAATAAAAAACTTTTTCAGAATGACATTGGTTCTGGTCTTTTTTATCTACAATGAGAGCTTTCTCCTGTTGCGCTTCCTTATCTGCTTCTTCATCTATCTTTGTTTCTACTTTCCCTTGGCAGACTTCACTCTTTGCTTCTTTCTCTCCCTCTTTCTCAGTTTCTTTCTTTGTCTCTGACTCTGTCTTTGTCTCTGCCTTTATCTCTATCTTTATATTTTTCTCTAACTCTTGTTCACTATCCTGTGCTGTTGCAAACATGTTGTCTTCCACTAATTGAAGTGGGATTATCTCACCAAATAGCATTATGTAAATATCATGTTTTTGTTGCATCATCTGTAACCAGTCATCATTAGCCAAAAATTCTCTGTCAAAATCAACAATATTAGTCTTTTGATTCACCATATGATAAGCAAGCTCTATTATTGGAATCACCATATCATCATCAGCAATCTGCGTTGCTGGAATCATCACATATTCGTCAGCAAGCTTTGTTGCTGGATTCATCACATCTTTGTCAGCAATCCATGTTGCTGGTATCATCAAATCTTCATCCACATGTAGCTGTGTACAATGGGGTTCACAAGCATCTTCGTGCTCTCTCTCTCCTTCTTCTTCACTTAATTCGCAGAAATCATCCACCTATGGCTAAGCACAGTGGGAATCAAACTCTTCATCTCAATGTAGATCTGCTACTACAGATCCTCCTTTATCTTCATCTTCAAAGCTACCCTTTGCTTCAATGCTCCCCCTTGTACCAAAACATCTCTCAAGGGTATCCCATGCCTCCTTGGCTGTGTCAGCATCTGAAATGAAGGGAAGTATACTTTTATCGACTCATTCTTTTATGCATCTTAATGCATAGGCATATTTTTGCCTTCATATTTCCAGATCTAAAAAGATCTCGAACATCTTCTGTTTTTGCTTTAGCCCCTTGGCTTTTCCCATGACTTCGTTGCTTAGCTTCCAAAAACAGAGAAGTCTACATAAGTATAAAATGCCTTGCTTCTAAAAATTCCATTTCCTTTACAGATTCATTTTCACAAGGCTCTCACAATGTTGCTTTTAAATTTCCATAAAAAAAAATATCCTTCTAAACTTTCACTTTGACCTTCTAAGATCACAATTTTGGGAAAAAAACCTTCTCATTCAAAAATATATCCACATTCCAATATGAAAGCCCTTTCCCTTTTCTAGGAATTTCCCTTTTAAAAAAACTTCTCACATTTTATGTTTAAAAAAAAATTAAAAAAATACTTTCTCTTAACATAAAAAATTTCCCTTGAGATTTGAAAACCTTGGTATTAAAGCTCTTTCTAAAACTTCTTCACATGCACTTTATAAAACCCTTTGAACAAATTTAAAGTTTTTTCTGTTTATAAAAAAAACCTTTAATAAAAAAACTTCTTAATATAAAAGGGCTTTAACCTTTTTGAAATCAATAACTCAACACGTTGAATGCCTTTCACCTTCTTTTTTAAATCGACACATCGAAAATGAGATTTCCCTTTGAATCGATTTTGAAAAACCTTATATAAAGCTTTGACGTTTTATACTTTGAACGCTTTATGCAAAAATATTCACATGGGTAATAAAATTGACATTCACCTTAACGCATCTACATTAATTTTTTGCTTGCAGACGCGCGATCCCGAGGGGAATAGTCGCGACTATGGTGTGTATTCTCATGCCCAATTTTTGTTTTAGCACGCTGGCAGGATTATTGGCTTAATAGTGGCACCAACCAAACAAAATTTCTTTTCCTTTCTACGAACAACCTTCCTGCAATTCGTCGGAGGCTTTTTCTTCAAAAAATTTGCTGTTCTTCAATGAGTCTTATGCAAGCTCGGTTCTCCTCTCTATTGCTCCTTCTTGGCTCTATTGCTCCTCTCCAGGGAGGCCTCTGATAACATAAAAAGAACTGGTGCAGAGAGTTCGCTCATCTCAATATTACGAAATAGTTAACTAGATTACATTGGAAACATCAACAATAAATAACTGGAGTTAAACTCCACTAAACTGGACTGACTGAAACTAAACTGGGACACTTGGACTAACATTGGTAATAAATAACTGAGTTAAACTCAACTAAACTAAACTAACTGAAACTAAACTGGGACACTTGGACTAACGAATTCGAAACCTAGCAGGTGGTTGACATTACGTTCTTTAACAAATATTGAATTGAATCCCAATTAATTGTAGTCTGTACCCTCTAGAAAGTCATCGTTCGTAGAGGATACGGGAGCAAACATTTATATACGGAAAATCTCCGTTTCAAGTTCAAGGCTGTGATTTTAAATTCATGATATCAAGTTCATCGCTGTAATAAACGAGTGTAGGGGTAGGTGGAGTAATAGGAAAATACGACGGAGGTTGCTATGACTAACCCAACTTTGCTCACGGGAAACCACAGTCACTATTTGATTATTTCTCTTACGGAATTGGCTACCCTTCGAAGATTACGGATGTCTGACCGTAGCTGATATGTCTGACTCAATATCGCTTCTGGCCGATACAAGCGGACCATTTGGCTTTTATCTCTTATTTGACTAGCCGGAAGCACCTGGGAAGCATTACCGGGAAACCGTAGGGTGAACGTAAGGGAGAGCAAGTCTCGAGAGGGTAGACATGTCGAGATATGTTTCTAGTATAAAAATTGTTTATGAAGTTAATCTAGAAAATATGACTAGAGGTCAATTTTCATACCTGAAAATTGGCTATCTTTTAATGAGAGAAAAGTAGCATCGGGATATAGAAGATAATCTCGATGGAAGTGAAAATTGGCTATATTTTAAGTGTTATAAACCAAATTTTTCAATATAAATGTTTAGCAAAATATTTTAGCATCAAATATTGATAACAAAAAACTTTAATGTGGGTTACAAATCAAATATTATTTTTACATCACATGCACACACATTTATATGGAGAGAGAGAGAGAAGATGGGGGGGGGGTGCAAATATTTCCCCATTGAGTTATGTACACAAAAAGATGTTTGTATCTTGAGGGATTTGTTCCCTCTTTGCCTTCATAGATCCATCATTCAGATGGATCTATGTTGGTATTTATATACCTTGTAAATATTTTCAAATATTTGAGAGTTAAATATTATATTATCTATGTTTAAAATAGGTTTAATATAATGATGAAAAGTGTGGATTTTTTTACTATTGGGAACCATTCAATTCCCATGAGGGCCTAACCCTTGAAGCATTGGGAAAACCTTCATTTAGTTTTTGAAATTATGGTTGTGTCCATAGACATTATATTCAATAGCCATTTGATTCATGCACATATAAGTGCATGAAATCCAATGGCCAATTACTCTTAATTTTTAAAACAATGGTGTCACATGCAAGAAAACTACTCATATACCCAAGGGAAAAAAAATCAAAACTCCTTTTCTTCGGTACTTGGTGGGGTGGTAGGTGCATGCAGGTTAATCATATACCTTAGGGAATAGAATGAAAACTCTTTTCTTGGGTACTTGGGCAAAAAAAAAATAAGAAAGTAGAGGACTATGGTCTCTTCTAGAGGATTCTCCAAGTCCATGTTATAAACATCCAAAAATTGATAATTATTGGGGATTCTAACAGAATAATCTATTAATTGATCTCTAGAACATAACTAATGACAAAAAATTCAAAAATATATTCAAGATAATTTTATTATGTCCAACTAAATGGAAATCTATAGTCTACCCATTGTCTCCTAAGACAAAACAACTAGAAAATATAATCTCTTTATGAATGAGGGTTCCTTTGTAGAAAAAAGAATTATTATAGTGCATTAATTTTTTCATTATTCCTTAACTCTTCTTCATTAACAATAGTCTGCTTTAATGAAAAGGAAATTAACCTAAACTTGGACTTAGCAAAGTTGATCCCCTTAGGTGTTTCATGCATGATATTACTGAAATCAAGTTCTCTCATTCCTCACACGTTCCCATGTTCTGAGGTCTTATACATTTTCTAATATTTTTCACCTCTGACATTAATTATATTCATAAAAATTTTGATATATAATCATTCAAAAATTTGTGGAAATGGATATAAGTATGAGTATAATGTCAATTCTGAGCATGGGAATGATGCATACTTCAAGTGCTACATCTCCTCCCACTATGAAGTTGTGGGATTTTGGTAGAGGAATCAAATGAAAATTTATACACTAGTTAGGGAATAGGCCATCCTACATGATCGAGGAGAATTCGAAACAAGTTTATGGGAAAGCCAAAAAAACAAGTGGAAGATGATGAGAGAGATGGAGAAAGGGAATACAAGTAAAAGTAAAATGTATTTGGAGAATAATAACAATTGCATGAACCATGTACAAGAATGAATAGCCTAGTAAACCAGCGACTCCAGTGGCTGGTCACCCATGCATTTCGGCAGATGGTTATTATTTTATATGGAATTCAACTTATATTTTTGCATAAGGTACAAAAGAAAATTTGGAAAATAAGATATCATTTGAAGATGAGGAAAAAAGGGTAACAACTTAATTCTCATTAAAAAAAAGGGACAAGGATATACTTACAATGTTTGATAAATAATTTGATGAGAAAATTAATAATCTATTCTAGAAATTCTACTTAGGTAAAAATAAAGAAAATTGAATGCATATAGAGATGAGATAGTTTATGAAATCATGGAGAGATTAATGAAAGATCATAAGAGATATGAGGGAATTGTTTGAGAGAATAATGGAACTACTTTTCCAGTTGTGGTGTAATTAATATGGTTTTTTCATTATATTTAATGAGGCCATTCGGATAAAAAATATAACATTAAATGTAAATGATTGATTAATATATAATTTTCCTTACAGGGGAATTATAACAGAAATTTTCGTTACCTTGTTTCCTATAGGTATATTTTGGGTAGATAAATTATTGGGGCCTTTGACGTGTAGGAAATTTATGCTTGCATGAAGTGGTATCAGAGAAGGAGAATCCTTCTTATAGAGTTCTACTACATGTAGAGATGAGAGTAAGTGAGTGAAGAATGGTTTCCTTTTGTATTATAATATGAAACAATTATGCATGAAGCAATGGAACAAGTCGAGAAAAGGGTTTGAAAACATTCACAAAACACGGTGCTCTTGTTTTCCTACATATGTGGGAATTCTACAACTACAACGATTCAACAAACAGTGCTAGCACAAATATACAATCCAAGTGGGTTTGCTCTATTCTAAAGTGCATTGTTTCTAAACTGAGGGGAATACATAGCCGAAAAAACAAATTGCATTCCAATCAACAATGCATGAGTGCATCGAAACATAGGTTCTATATTTTTATTTAACAATGATCAATCACCACACACTTTCCTAGCACAACATAACATGCCCTCATTCACGGGATTTGAACCATTCTCACAAATCACAATGATTTATTGATTCAATATGTAGGTTCTTAATGTTACTCGATGGAATAAGAACACACTTTCAATGATGATAAATACACAGGAATGAACCCCCAATTACACAAATTCTATAAGAAGACAATGATTGAACCCATTGTTCATCACATGATGTCTAACCCATACATACATGGAATTATATGTTCATCTCCACATTATTTTTAAACAAAAGCATTGATTTTACACAAAGGAATACAACCATGACACATTTGGACTTTTACCAGGACCAAATTTTTAAAAGAAATGATGCAAAATAATAAAAGGAGATAGCCCCAATTCATACATAAATATATTTATGAATATACCAACAACCCATTAATCATATACAGATATAGAAGTACAGAACCACAGAGGCATCTAAACAAACCTTTCATAAATCAAATCTATACATACATTAAACTGGGTAGATTTACAATGTGGGCATGTGAAGCCTAGGCTCGTCATCATCCCCCTCTTCTCCTAGCATTAGAGGTTCTCCTCTCTTATTCCACAACAGTTCTCCTCTCTCTCACACACACTTATTCTCAAACAATCATTTATTTATAAATAAATATAACATGAGCCCCACGGGGGTAGGCGAGTTGGTAATTGAAATGCGGTGAAGTTCGTTTGTAAGGCGAGCCCGTACAGGAGGTTAGAAGTTCAAATCCCCCGGACTAAAGTGGAGCATGTGGGGAGGGGCAAACACATGTTACCAGTGGGTATAGTGGTAGCGGTCAGAATCAACCTCGTGTAATGGGAGTGTAATTTTGCCCGATTCTTGATCCTTTGTATAAAAAAAATAAAAATAAAGAGTCAGGAGTGCCATCTTTAGGTAACCAAGAGTCACAAAGGATGGTTCATTTCCCCTTCTCACAAAATAAGGGAAACTGAGATTACATTTACATTAGAAAATATTGCCCCCAAAAAATTCTAAAAAAAAATCACATCCTAATGGAAATATCTACAAAAAATTTAAAATGTCTCCCAACATTATCTTTTTACCATACCATCATGTTGGAAAGCTCCAATCAAGTAGTCATCAAATTTTTTTCTACATCTATGCATCTGCATCAAACTCCCAAGGTAGGAAAATATATGACCTCTTGGTGATACACATTTGGTTTTTTCGAAAAAAATCAACTTATGAGATGCAACACACCTCTGCAGTAAAAAATATCCACCTTGTTGCACGATGCCACACAAAAATTTCTCCTAAGTTTTTTCCCTAACTCAACCATCAAATTATTATTTCCTTCTTCATCAACTTTGCAAAGCTAAAATGTTTTCGAATCAAAATCATCCATGAATGGGTTTTACAATGTTCGCACGACAAGGTGCTCTCATTTTCCTGCATATGTAGTAATTATACAACTACACTGACTCAACAAATAGTGTGAGAAGAAATATAAGCTACAGGAGGGTTTACTCCAATCTGAAGTGCACTATTTTTAACCTCGGGGGAATACATAAACAAATAAACACATTAAATTTGAGTCAATAGGGCATGAGTTCATCTGAACAAAGGTTCTCTATTTTTCTTTACCAATTCTCAATCACCACACACTCACCTATGAGAAAAAAACATGAAATCCTTCATGGGTTTTGAACCAGTCCAAAAAATCACAATTATTTATGGCTTCAATATGCATGTTCTTAATATAAGTCGATGAATTAGGAACATGCTTTCAAAGATAATCAATACCGAGGAATCAACACACATTTTCCCACAGTACATAAGAAGAAAGTGATGGAACTCATGCTTCATAACATGATCTCTGACCTATACACAAGTAAATATATTTTCATATCCACATTACTTTTAAAGAAAATCATTGATTTGATGTAAAGGCATATAGACATGATACATTTAGATTTTTACCATGAAAAAAGATCTAAAAACAATAATGCACAGGAATAAAAGGAAATACACACAATTTTAGATAGAAATCAATTTATCCACAAACCAACAATTCTTTAATCATATATAAATAGAGAAGTGCACAACCATAAAGTAATTAAGAAAATACTTTTCATTAATCAAATCAAGACATATATTAAACTGGCTAGATTTACAATGTGGGCATGTGCAGCCCAAGATTATCATCCTCTGCCTTTTATCCTTGTACTGGAGCTTCCCCTTTCTTCTTCCACTGCATTCCCATCTTCTCTCACACAATATTATTCTCAAGAACTCATTCTTTATAAATAAAACTAAAATTGGTAACCAAGAGTCACGAGTGATGGTTTGTTTCCCATTCTCACAAAATAATGGAAACTGAAACTACATTTACATTAGTGTATATTTCCTCCAACTTATTCTGAAAAAAATAATCACATCCTAATGAAAACATCTACAAAACATTTAAAATCTCTCCTGACACCATCATGTCATTATCCCATCATTTTCGTAAGCTTCAATATAGTCCTCATAAAAATTTGTGCTCCATCTATGGACTTGCATTAAATAGTGCACCATTTGCAAAAGAATTGGTGGGGAATGTGATGAATGCATTGTTGTTCATGCATGGTTTACAAAATGATAATAGTTTTGGTGGAGGCATAGATACTGAAACCAAGGGTATTCTCTTTATTCTGAGTGTGAATAGGTAGAGGCTTATTTGAAACCGAAGAGGAAAAGTTTACAGAACTTATTAAATACATTTCCTATTATCGTGCCAAGTTTTTGAATGAATGAGATTTATGTATCAGAAAAGTTGTTTTCCCTTCACACAAGGCATTGGTAGGCTATGTGTAGTTTCCTAGGTTGCAGTTTCAATATTACGAGACTGTGGAGCTCATATGCCCAACTACAAGGCTGGGTTGGAAGCTTGCACAATGTTTTGTTGACATTTCATATTGATGGATGAGGAATTTTCCAATTGCATCCAAAGAATTCCATTCTCCATTATATCATATGAGGAGATGAGAGCATTAGTATGAAATGATGTTGTAAAGTTCTTCATATCTGTCACAGATCTGCTAGAATTCATAGAGGATAGTGCTTCCTTGAACTTTATAAAGCATGCAAGTAATGGAATAGTGGATACATGCTATAAATATTTGGAGAATAGTGTAATCATGCCCATATTACTGTAATATCAGATGTAATCAAGATTTAATTCAAATAATGAGGGAGTTTATGCGAATGAATGCGTAGTGAAGTGTTGGCATTGTAGAGTATTTCTATAGAGTTGGAGTGAGTTTGAAAAAGCATATAGCGGGTGGATAATTGCGGACATGTGGAAAATATACAGCAGGTGGTTTTCCACTAATCCATGGAAAGAAATTCCCTTTCCTTATTAGAGAATGACAAAAATTAATGGCAATAATGTAATTATATGAGTAAATATAGTTTTATCATTTAGGAAGTTGCATAAATATAGAAAATCATGTAATAAAATTTTTTAATATTAAAGTTGTAATTTCCTAAGAGGCTTGATTTAATGTTTTTGAGAGTCATTTTGACGTGGAGCAATAAGAATTCAAATGCCTTACCCTGTGGATGTTTCCTTGACACACTTTTGAGAGAATTTTTATGGGCTCCAAATACCAAGAAGTGGTATCAGAGGTTTGTTGTGAGGACTATGAGGTGTAGTTGATAAGTATCCCTCCCATAGAAGGTCATAGAGGGATCATAGCCGAAGAAGTATAAATAAAAGTTTAAGAAATAAGACAAAAGTTAAGAATGGGAGAACGTGCAGTGTAGCCATT
Organism: Pinus albicaulis; assembly: GCA_034641835.2. Classification (NCBI taxonomy): domain Eukaryota; kingdom Viridiplantae; phylum Streptophyta; class Pinopsida; order Pinales; family Pinaceae; genus Pinus; species Pinus albicaulis. The sequence goes on from CM076580.1 coordinate 1,326,452,943, forward strand.
TTACTTATCTTCGTTGAATTAAAAGAAAATTAAGTTTAGTAGCTTCTGTTTTTAGCTGGACATCGATTGGGAGTCGCCACTAACAAAAATACATGATTCTGGAGTTGCAGATCCACCGATTTAAGAATAATTGTCATCAAAATTTTGGCATCCTCTATAGAAAGAGTCGATTCATTTTCAAAATATTAGTTGATGTTGGAAGAAAGTGCAGAGACGAACCCTTCCTGTATAAGAAAATTTGATGCTAGAAGAATTCAAGAAAACCATTACAATATGATACTAGAAGAGTTGTAGGGAGATGATTTTCTTAATCCTCCGCAACTACAAGTAATTCCACATTCTGATCACCAACTAAAATGAGGGATGCAACCTTGTTTGAATTCATCATTGAGTATATGAGAAATTCACAACCAACACATAAAAGAAAGTATTTGCTCACCGACAGATCTGTCCCTTGAGGAGTAGTGTTAGATGCCAAGACATAGATACATAGACGAAAAATTTATTTTTATAAAGTTGTTGGGAGAGTCGTAGTCGTAACATGTAGAAGAACAGTAATCAAGAAAATGACCTTGGATCTTGTGAAAAATGTACTCCCTAGAATTTTTTTTTCCACAAAATTTGAAATTATTTTTTGTTTTCAGAAAGAAGTATGGTTAAAAAAAAAAAAGTTTTGGGTTTTAATTTTCTATTAAAAAAAAAGGAAGGGATTTTTTTTTTAAAATCAATAAGATGAAGAAACCCTAGTTGAAAGCAGAAGGTGAAACCCTCATATGAAATTTGTTACATAAATGCCCTAGCTGAAAGAAAGACACCCTAGTAGAAGATTAAAAAAGAAGAAGAGATGAATAATTTAAAAGAGACTGTGTAGGTAGAAAGAGTTAAAATGACAAATTCTAAATTTGAGGTGGAGAATGTCACGAGTAAGAATAATTATGCATTGTGGAAACTGAATGTATGAGACTTGGTGGTGAAATAGCGGTTGCCATGATAGATTTGGATTGGGAGGAAATGGATGCCCAATGTCTCAGTATCATCAAGTTGTGCCTTGTAGATGAATTTCTCTTCAAAATTATTGAAGAAACTTTAGTAGTAGGTTTGTGGGGAAAATTGGAAACACTCTATATGACCAAATATTTCACTAGAAAAATATATTTATAGAGGAAATTGTATAGCCTCTGGATGAAGGAGGCTACTAGAGTTGGATAGCATTTAAATTTATTTAATACACTTATTTTTCAGCTGTCATATATGGATGTTAAATTTGAATAAGAAGATAAAGTTATTACCTTCTTCTGTTCCTTGCCCGAGTCTTGGGATAACTTTGTGAATTTTATTAGTTTTAGCATAATCGAATATTTATAATTTGTTTATGTTGTGGGATCTTTGTTATCTTAAGAAGTGTGAAGGAAGTCTAGCATTGAAGCTTTCGTGCCAAGAGCCATGGTTGAGTGGTGGAAGCTCAGGCTGTTGGTTGTCTTGGTTACATTTTAGCCAAGGAGAGTAATAAATTTATTGTTGTTTGGTTTTTACTCAATTGGGGTTTCAAGGTAAATCATCATTTACATGTTTTGAATGTTTGTTGCTAGTTTTTATCTAGTCGAAGGAAAGAGGGGAGAAAGTAAGAATTTATTCTATATGAAAATCAAAATGAAAGGAGTGTAAATTCAAATACTAGTAGAGCAAAAAAACATGTCATATAAATAAATATTATTGGAAAAGAAAGGATTATGTTGAAAAAAAAAGGAAGAAAATAAAGCTGATTTAGGAAAGATTGATGAAGTTTTATCAGTTGCATTAGATATGGTATACGAAGTTATGCCTATTTTAAATTTTTCTCATCATTATGAAAATTGGATGTTAGATTCTGGTGCTTCTCTTCACATGAGTCCACACAGAAATTGGTTCATTCCATATCAATTTGTGAATGGTTGTTATGTTTTTATGGGTAAAATGTATCTTGTTAAAGTGTTGGGATGGGAAATTTCAAAAACTGTATGATGATATAGTTAGAAAATTGACTGATGTTATACGTCTACTTGAGTTGAGAACACATTTAGTTTTCTTTAGAGTATTGGATTTGGAAGGTTACAAGTTTACATGGAAAAATGGAGTGCTGAAAGTCTTAAAGGGGACCTTGGTTGTTATGAAGGTAGAAAAGATAAAGAAACTTTACAGACTCAGAGGAAGTACTCTAGTCTACGAGGAGGAGATTGTATCTAAGAAGGAAAAATAATATACTCTCGTATGGAATCAGTGGTTGGGCGACATGAGTTAAAAGAGCCTTTAGGTGTGAAATTAATTCATAATTTTAAATCATTAAGTTTATATTTTTTTCAAACATTCTGTTTATGGAATGAAATGTAAGAAAATATTTAAAACCAAAAGTCATAATTGAAAAATGAATTTTGTACAATATTCATTCGAATCATTGGGGAACATCTCCTAAATTATCTTATGGAGGTGCATATTACTTTGTCACATATATTTATGATTACGCTTGGAAATTATGGGTCTATATGTTAAAGAGAAATGTTGATGTATTTAATTTACTTAAATAGTCTAAAGCTACGGTTGGAAAGAAGACATGAAAATCAATTAAATGTTTTATTTATGAAAATGGAGGTAAAATTACTTCCTTATAATTTAAACAATATTACGAGGATGAAGGGATTGTTAAACATAAAATTGTTGTCTATAATCCTAAAAAAAAGGGCGTTGTTAAACGTATGAATCACACTCTTATGGAGAGAGCCATAAGGATGATCACAAAATCTAACTTGTAGAAGGAGTTTTGGGAAAAAGAAGTATCTAATGTTTGTTATTTCATATGTATCTTCGGTTGGAAACTCAACATTTTTCGAAATTTCGGAAGGAAGAAGAAAATTATAAACCAAAAGTTGAAGAAGATAAAAAATAAAATATAGAAGTTGAGGAACCAGTTCAAGAACCAACCACTCTTAGGAGATTTGCAAGGGAAATAAGAAAACCCGAAAGGTATGCATATTATGCTTCATATATTTCATTGATTAATAAATATGTGGAGCCTTATTGTTATCATGAAACAATAGATGATGCAGATAATGAAAGATGGAAGAATTCTATGAATGAAGAAATGTATTCTTTAGCCAAGAACAAATTCTCAGATATTATAGAACTTATTAAATGTGTTGGAAATATGATGTAATGTGTTGTCCTTGACTGAAACCTACTTAATGAGTTTCCTATTATAAGAAACCTATGTGTTAAAGATGTAAGAATGATGTATCTACATATCAGTTCAGATGTGATAGAGAAAAGAATTCGAGTAAGTGCCATAGAAATATTATTTTTAATATGTCACAATGTATACGTGGGTTTGTAAAGGCCAGGTTGCGTATGAACGTGGATAAGTATGTCCCAAGTCGAGTATGCCTATTTTTGCTCCAAAATTATAATACCAGGGGGCTTTACCATGGTATTAGCCCACAGTATTAAGCGTTGTATTATCTATTTTATTCCGTCCAGGATTACCATCAACATTTGAGTGGTTTTGACTCATGGTAGTTGTAAAAGCTAAGTCTATATAAGGAGAAGAAGGTCATAGTGCAAAGTGTGCATTTGGAAGGGTTGTTATTGAATAAAAATTCTCTAAGGAATATCTATATGAATGAAATCTGCTTTTAATTGATAGATCTGAATCTATGATGCACCCATGGATATAATGATTCTTCAATATCTCTAGCTCTGAAGATGAAGAATTTCTAGTATGATCTACTGAAGAAATTATGAAGAAATGGCGCAAGTCTGCTGAGGAAAATGAAGAAATATGGGTAAGTTTTATAGATCTGGTCTGTTCTACAAAATTTACATTTACAGATCTATACGCTAGTTGGTCGTGGTAAAAGCATGTATATACGCGGGTTCGCTTCATGCAAAGAGCGTATGGAAGTTAGGGTTTTCTCTAGGTTATGAAAACAATATGCAATGAGGCATACGCAGGTTGGTGTGCAGAAAAGCACGTATGTACATAGCTTCAGTGAAGAAAAGTAACATATTTATTCTGAAGTCTGGGTTATTTCTGAATTTCTGGTTACAGTGTTTTAACTGTTCTAATTGAAGTATTGGGCAAGATTTTTGATTGTTGATAAAGGGTTCTCTTGATGTTGTTTGATCCAGTATGAAAATGGATGAAACATGGTCTATAGTGGGTCTGAAGGTTGGAGCCTTCAGTATGGAAGTAGAATCGTCCTACCAGTAGAAACTGGTATTATGTTCAGGGGGTTCAAGCTCCCTTCCAGGAAGTGGCTGGTAAACTAGAAGAAAGGGGGTTGGAGCTCCCTTCCAGTAGCAGTTGGTAAATGAGTGAAGGTTGTAGCCTTCTGCAGCTAAAAGACTATGTACTGATATGAATCTACATTAGTAAAATGTTGTAAACAATTTTCCATATAATAAATATTGAAGACAGAGACGACGTAAGCAGTGGTTTTCTCCCGAATTAGGTTTCCACCTTAAATATTGGTGTTCATGTATGTTCCACTTGTGTGATGTTCTATATTTTTGTTACTACACATATTTACTGATTATCTAACCTGATGCATAACTAATAAATCTGATTTAAAATCTGTTTCTAAGAATCTTTCTAAACTAGAAATTTATATCAGTGTACGTAAGTTTCTTTCAACATATCCACTTGTATATGCGAGTTCAGTTTGTAAAAGCCGCATATGCAATTCTGCAACAGAAAAGGTAAAATTTATAGATATAATCTCTAAATACTGATTCACCCCCCTCTCAGTATTTTTCCCAAAAATTGGTATCAGAGCAGGTTCTTCTGAAGAAGCTTAGTCGCTAGAAGGAAGATCAACCAAGATGAGAAATCAAGATGGGACAACATATATCAGGCCTCCACTCTTCAATGGAAACAATTTAATCTTCTAGAAAATATGTAAAAGATCCTATATTCAGTCTCTTGGAGTAGATGTATGGGTTATTGTTGAAGGATGTTATCAATATCCAACCTCAGTTACAACAGATGCAACGAAAAGAAAGAACTATGAAAGAAATTCAAAGGTGGTCAATGCACTATTGGGTAGTCTAACAGAATCCAAATTTTTCAAGGTCATGCAGTTGAATACAGCAAAGGAAATATGGGAAAAAATCATTCTAAGCTATGAAGGTGATACAAAGGTAAAAAGTGCTAAACTCCAAACTCTCAGAATTCAATATGAAAACCAAAGGATGCATAATGAGGAGAGCATTGCCAGTTTCATTTTATGTCTAAATGATATTGTAAATCATATGAAAATTTTGAGAGAAACCATAACTAACACTACTGTGGATGAAAATTTTTTAAGATCTCTAACTTCAAAATTTGAGTCAAAAGTGTCTACTATTGGAGAGAAGCGGAATCTTCAAAGTCTTACTACTGTTCAACTTCATGGCATTCTAACTGCATGTGAAATGTGAAAAGGAGGATCATATGAAGTCAAATAAGCCGTCTTTAGAGCTTCTAGAAAAGGAAAAGAAGTACAAGAAACAGAAGGATCAAGGTATGTATCAAAAGAAGATGAGGTAAATTTTGTAAAGAAGCTCCAACTTGGCACTGGAAGGTTCAAAGGTAAGCTTCCTTTCAAATTTTTTTCTTGTGGAAGAGTTGGTCATTATGCTAATAAGTGTCCTCATAAAGAAACACATCAAAAAGGAAAGGAAGTAGCAAGAAGAAATAATAATTGGTTTAGCTCTAGAAAAATTTATTATACTCATGAAGATAGTGATGGGTTATCAGATAGTGAGGAAGAATCTGATCAAGATCTTAGACTTCTCATGGCATTTGAAAAATATTCTAGGGAAGAAAAGGATACATTTATGGATTCTCTAGAAGACAATGACTTTCTTGAAGAAATCAATCAGCTCAAAATATGTTTGGAAGAAAACAAAATATCCATAGAAACTCTAAAATATCAGCTTGAAGAAAAGGAGAAACACAATGAGAAACTAGAATGTGAAGTAGTAAGTCTAAGAAAAGAAATCAAGAAAGTAAAGACTTTGAATATCAGATTTGCTAAGGGATCTCAAACCTTAGATGAAATTATCAAGGTACAACGTTCTCCTTTTATGAAGACAAGCCTTGGATATGTCGGAGAATCTTCTCAATCTTCAGCACCAAACTATCTAAAAGCAGCTACAACCAGCCTACAGCATTCTGCCACTCAGCAAGGAAAAAAAGAAACTTTACAGGTAAAGCATGACCACCTCAATAAAAATAACACTAACAGGAATACCTTTCAAAGGAATACCAACCAACAAGTAAACACAAATAGAAGGGTCCATGATCACAAAAATTTCTTTTTCAATGGACATTGTTTCTCATGTCATAATTTTGGTCATAAATCTATTCAATGCATTGCATACAAAACCATCATGCCTAGAGAAGCAAGAAATAAATAATTGATATTGGAGTAAATAAGAATACATATAACAACTTTTCTCCTCTTCAAAAAGAAATTGAATGTTCTTATTGCAATAACATTGGTCATGAAGAATCCGAATGTAAGAGAAAATTTCAGCCAAAAGAGAAGAAGGAATTAAAAGTGGAGAACTGTGGCATAGATTTATTTGCAGAAGGAGAAGAAAATCAATGGTACATTGATAGTGGATGATCAAAACACATGAAAAATGACATAAATAAACTTCTTGCATACAATGCTCTAGAAAGAGAAAAGAATGTTACTTTTGGAAATGATACTCCTACTGTTTTTAAGGGAAAAGGTTATGTTTTTCTAGAGGAAAAGGTGAAAGCTAAAAATGTTATTTATGTGGATGGATTAAAGCATAACCTGTTAAGTGTAAGTCAAATGTGTGATTGAAGAACTGAAGTTGTTTTTAGCTCAAAAGAATGTGTGTTACGTGATATTGATACAAGAAAAACAATTATAAAATGAAATAGAACACAAAGCAATTTGTATGGATTCAAAAGCTGTAAAGAACAATGTTACTTGGGTAAATATTCAGAGAATTGGTTATGGCATACAATATTGGGGCATTTGAGCTTCTCTCAAATCAACAAATCTAGCAGACTCAAAGCTGTTCATGATCTTCTCAATATTACTCTGCCTGAGAGTACCATATGAAAATCTTGCCAATTCGGTAAGCAAACCAGAGTGCAATTTAATGCCAAAAAAGGATCAGTAAGTAAGCCTCTTCAGCTCATTCATACTGATATATGTGGACCTATGAGAAAAAGGCCACCCCGTGGAGAACAATACTATATTATGTTTATTGATGATTTCTCTAGAATGTGTTGGATTGGGTTGTTAAAACACAAAGATGAATCATTCGAAAAATTTCATATCTTCAAAGCACTGGCTGAAAATGAATTAGATCTAAAAATAAAGTGTCTTAAATTTGATCACGGAGGTGAATATATATCAGATGAATTCTTTGATTTTTGTGAACAACATGGCATAAAAAGACAATTTTCTGTAGTTGGTACCCCACAAAAAAATGGCATAACAAAAAGAATGAATAGAATAGTTCAACAGATGGCTTGGGCTATGCTTAATGATTCAAGAACACCTGACACATTTTGGGGAGAAGTAGCACATACTTCTATAAATATTCTTAACAAAGCACATATTCGTGTAAACAATGATAAAACTCCATATGAGCTCTGGTATGGTAATATTCCCATTGTAAAGAATTTTAATGTTTTTGGAAGAAAATTTTTTATCAAGAACAATGAGGAAAAACTTGGCAAGTTTGAACCTAGGGTAGATGAAGGAATATTTCTTGGTTACTCTTCTAGAAGTAAAGCATATAAATGCTACAATAAGAGACTTTGGAAGATTGTTGAATGCATTGTTGTTGTAATTGATGAATCTCTCTCCGATTCAAAAGAATAAATACAAACAACAAATGAAGACGATGATGATGTATATCTTCTTGCATCTAATAGATATAAAATAGAAAGCGAACCAAATGAAGCAGCAGAAGAAAAATAAGAAAAACCCTTGTAGGGTCTACTAGCTATCTAGCATTTTTATCCACCATTGAACCACATAATGTCAATCAAGCTAGCAAAGATGAATGTTGGATTCAAGCCATAAATGAAGAACTTGATCAAATTGAAAATAATCATACTTGGGAACTAGTTCCAAGACCTCATGATAAAAATGTGATTGGAACAAAATGTATATTCAAAAACAAGTTAAATGAAAATGGAGATGTTATTAGAAACAAGGCTAGACTTGTTCGTAAACGGTATGCTCAACAAGAAGGTATAGAATTTGAGAAAAATTTTCTCATGTAGCTAGAATTGAAGCCATCAGAATGTTTCTTGATTTTTCAAGCTTTCAACAAATCAAATTTTATCAAATCGATCTTAAATCTACTTTCCTCAATGGCAATCTAGAAGAAGAATTTTATATAGAAAAACTAGAAGGATTCATTTGGGGAAATGATGAAAAAATTATTTGTAAACTTAAAAAGGCTTTATATGGTATCAAGCAAGCTCCAAGGGCATGATATTATCATCTTGACTAATATCTTCATCAACAAGGATTTTCAAAGGGTTCTGCTGATAGAAAATTATACACAAAAATTGAAAATGATAAACTATTGATTGTGGTTGTATATGTTGATGACATCATTTTTGGAAGTAATGAAGAGTCCATGAGTCAGAAATTTGATTCTGTTATGCAGCAAGAATCTGAAATGTGTTTACTTTGGGAACTAATATTATTTCTTGGATTACAAGTGCAACAAGCAACAGATGGCATATTCTTATCACAAGCAAAATATCTTAAGAAAATTCTGAAGAAGTATGGGATGGAAGATTGAAAACCTGTAAGTACACCAATGATAACCGGGTGTAACCACAGTTTTCATGATGATTCCTCTGTAGTGAATCTACCAGAATACAGATCCATGATAGGAAGTCTACTTTATCTAATTGGGACAAGACTTGAAATTATGGATGAAGTTGGGATTATTGGACGATTCCAATCTAATCCAAAAGAGTCTCACCGTTAGGCTGTAAAAAGAATATTCAAATATCGACAAGGGACTCAAGACTTTGTTCTATGGTATCCAAAGAATGTTGATCTCACTCTTCATACTTACATTGATACATATTGGGATGGAAACGTTGATGATCGGAAGAGTACTAGTGGTGGTGCATTCTATATGGGGCCCCGATTGGTATCTTGGTTCGGCAAGAAGCAAAGCTCTATTGCCTTATCTACAGCAGAAGCAGAATATGTAGCTTCCACATGATGTTGCACAAAAATTCTTTGGATGATGTAGACTTTACAAGACATTCAAATCAATTGTTCACCTTCCATATCCATTATGCGTGATACTACAAGTGCCATAAGTATCTCAAAGAATCTTTTTATGCATTCCAAGAACAAGCACATTCCTATCAAGTATCACTTCTTATGTGAATAGGTGCTTGAACAAAAGGTGAAATTGGAGTATGTTCCCTCCAAAAAACAAGTTTTTGATATATTTACTAAACCTCTTCCCAGGGAAGCATTCAAATATCTCGGACAAAAGATGGTAGTTGTCTCTACTGCTCAGAACATTAGATCTTGTTAAATTCAGAAGATTAAATTTGATACGTGGATTTCATACAGAATAGTAGCATATATACGCGAGTTTATATACATAAAACTGTGTATGGGTTTTTGCTGGCACAATTTTCTGGGTCAGCATGTTCAGAATAGTTGCAGTGTTGTTGGGTATCTCTAGTGATGTTCCAGTTTTCACATTTCTATTTCTCTAATATTTTTTATGAAGATGCCTTGATGATTTTCTGTTGAAAATATTCATGGTGCACAAGCTAAGGAGGGGCACTTGTCCTATGGTAAAGTATGCATTATTTTCATTCTAAGTGTTTGTTGTGGTCTGAACTTATGATTGAGATTCATTGGTCTTGTTTATAAAAATTCATGGCGAGATCTATGATGTAAATTGTTATATTCAGTCATGTAAAGACTTGGTCAAATTTGTAAACCCACTTGGTTGGGTATTTCAGTCAAATATGTAATTCCATTTGGTTGGATCATTAATGTAAATATGAGTCCTTGGTGATAGGAATGGTCATACTTGGTTGAGTTATAGAGTCATGTACTTCATTGAAAAATCTATCTAAATATTCAACATGAACGCAAGGGGAACATGTTAAATTTAGTGAACTCCATATCTACAAAGCTCATCTTTCTACAAGGGAAGAGAAACCTTGTTTTGGTTTTGATCCGCCCTTTGCCCTTGATGTCAAAGGGGGAGAATGTCATGGTGTTTTAATAATGGTTATGATTAATGTATCTATCTATTACGGTGATCAAACATCATTGTGGTTTACATCAAGTCCAAAGGGGGAGATTGTTGGCAATATGATGTAATGGATTGTCCTTGATGGGAACCTACTTGATGAAGTTTTCCTTGATGAAAACCTACTTGATGAGTTGTGTATGATAAGCAAGCTATGTGTTAAAGATGTAAGAATGATGTATCTATAGATTAGTTCAGATGTGACATAGAAAATAATTATAGTAAATGCTAGAGAAATGTTATTTTTAATATGTCACAATGTATATGCGGTTTTCTAAAGGCCAAGTCACGTATGCACGTGGATAAGTACGTCCCAAGTCATGTATGCCTATTTGTGCTCCAAAATTATAATACTAGGGGGCTTTACCATGGTATTAGCCCATAGTATTGAGCGCTATATTATCTATTTGATTCCGTCTAGGATTACCATCAGAAGTTGAGTGGTTTTGAATCATGGTATTGGTAAAAGCTAAATCTATATAAGGAGAAGAAGATCATAGTGAAAAGTGTGCAAGTGGAAGGTTTTTTATTGAATAAAAATTCTCTAAGTAATATTTTTATGAGTGAACTCTACTTTTAATTGATAGATCTGAATCTATGATGCACCCATGGATATAATGATGGTTCAAGATCTCTAGAGCTGAAGATGAAGAATGTATAGTATGATCTACTAAAGAAATGATGACGAACTAGCGCAAGTCTGCTGAAGAAAATGAAGAAATCTAGTTAATTTTTATAGATCTGGTCTATTCTGCAAAATTTACATTTACAGATCTATATGCTAGTTGGTCACAGTAAAAGTGCATATATACACGGGTTCGCTTTGTGGAAAGTGTGTATGGTAGTTATGGTTTTCTCCAAGTTATGAAAACAGTATGCACTGAGGCATATGCAGGTTGGTGTGCAGAAAAGTGCGTATGTACACGACTTCAGTGAAGAAAAGTAGTGTATGTTATTTGAATTAATGATTTTTTAGGGTTGATTTTGTATCTGCATATCTATTCTGAAGTCTGGGTTATTTCTAAACTTCTGGTTACAGTGTTTTCACTGTTATAATTGAAGTATTGGGCAAGGTTTTTGATTGTTGATAAAGGGTTATATTGATGTTGTTTGATCCAGCATGACACTTAATGAAATGTGGTCTACAGTGGGTCTGAAGGTGGAAGCCTTCAGTGTGGAAGTAGAAGCTTCTTGACAGTAGAAGCTGGTGTTATGTTCAGGGGGTTGAGGCTCCCTTCTAGGAACTGGCTGGTAAACGAGAAGAAAGGGGGTTGGAGCTCCCTTCTAGTAGTAGTTGGTAAATGAGTGAAGATTGTCGCCTTCTATAGGTAGAAGTCTACGTACTGATTTGAGTCTGCATCACTACAATTTTGTAAATAATTTTCCATATAATAAATATTGAAGACATAAATCACAACAATGGTGGTTTTCTCCCAAATTAGGTTTCCACCTTAAATATGGGTGTTCATGTGTGTTCCACTTGTGTGATGTTTTATACTACTGTTACTACACATATTTATTGATTATCTAACCTAATGCATAACTGATAAATATAATTTAAAGTCTGAATCTGAGAAGCTTCCTAAAATGGAAATTTATATCAGTATATACAAGTTTCTTTCAGCATATCAGAATGTATACGTGAGTTCGATTACTAAAATCTGCGTACGCAATTTTGCAACAAAAAAGGTTAAATTTATAGATATGAGCTCTAAATACTGATTCATCCGCCCCCCCCCCCCCCCTCCGCCCCTCTCAATATTTTTCCTAGCAAAAGGGAGAAGTGTTTTCGGAAGTAAATGGGTCTTCAAGCTAAAGAAAAATATTTACAGAAGCATTGAAAGATATAAGGTGAGACTGGAAGCAAAAGGGTATTCTCAAGTAGAAGGTATTGACTTTCATGAGTATTTTACACCAGTCAGAAAACTTTTGTATTCATACCGTGTTAGCAATAACTGCATTACTTGGACTTGAGTTAGAATATTTAGATGTTAAAACAACCTTTCTTGATGAAGATTTGGATGAAGATATATATATATGGAACAATCTGAAGGTTCTCTATAATATTGCAATAGAAGATTAGTTCGCAAGCTCAGGAAATCCTTTTATTTCTTAAGGAAGTCTCTCAGGACGTGGTACAAGAATTTTGACTCCTTTATGGTGAGCCAGAACTTCACTAGACGTAAGTATGATCGTTTTGTGTACTTTAAAAGTTTCACTAAAATATCAATTATATTGGTATTGTATGTTGATGATCTACTTATTGCAAGAAAAATCATGGAATAAATAAACATGTTAAAGGATTATCTTTATAGGAAATTTGATATGAAGGATATTGGAGATGAAAAACATATCTTATGAATGGAGATATAGAGTGAAAGGATAAATGGAAAGCTTTAGTGATCATAGAAGAAGTATGTGGACAAGGTACTTACAAAGTTTGTTATGGATAACGTGAAACCTCTTATTGTTCCTTTAGCTTCCCATTTTATGATTTCTTCAGGTTTGATTCGTAGAACTGATGAAGAAATTAAGTATATGTATTTTGTACCATATGAAAATGCAATACGAAATTTAATGTATGCGATGGTATCTAAAAGACCTAACATTTCACATGCAGTTGAATTTTCAGCAAGTTCATGAAAGATATAGGCGAAGAAGATTGGAAAGCAGTGAAATGGGCGCTTTGGTATTTGAGAGGAAGAAGTGAAAATTGTATCATATTTAATGGTTTTGGATATTTCATCTGCAGATATGTGGATGCAGACTATGGACGTGATTTGGACAACAGGATATCTAGTACACGATATTTCTTTACTCTTGTAGGTGGATCAATTAGCTGGGTGCTAAATCTTCATGAAATAGTCGTTTCATCCACTACTGAAGCAGAGTATATAACTTATTCAAATTCTTTTAAAGAGGTAATTTGGTTGACAGGTCTACTTGATGAGCTTGGAAGCACTAGTACAAAATTTCTAATTGGTTACTAAAAAAACGACTAAAATTTGGATATAAATGACTATTTTATGGTCGGTGAACAATAGTAGCTAATTTACAGAATCTTATAACGCGACCAACATTTAGATGTTTTTAGCTTAGTACTTAATTGGTTGTCCCAACTTTATTGTCTATTAATATATTTAGTCATTAATTTGGCCATTAATTTAGTCATTAATTGGCACAATTAATGACCAAATATGCAATAAAATATATTACTAAATGATCACACGAGAAAATCAATTAATGACCAAGTCGCATTATAAGATACTATAAATTAGCTACTAATAGTTATATATATGCAAATTTTAGTCATCATTTGAAACCAATTAATGACCAAAGAAATATGACTAAATTTTGGTCATGTTATAAGATACTATAAATTAGCTACTAATAGTCACATATATGCAAATTTTAGTCATCGTTTGAAATGAATTAATTACAAAAGAAATATGACTACATTTTGGTCATGTTATAAGATACCATAAATTATCTACTAATAGTCATATATATGAAAAATTTAGTCGTTATTTGTAATCATAAATTTATCATTTGTAGTAGTCATTTATCTCTTTTATGGTAGTTTCATATTCATTATATAAATATTATTTTAGTATTTTATATTAATTTCATTTACTTTCATTAGCAATCATTATAAGCAACTAATTTAGTTGTCTGTTAATTTTATTTGTGTTCATCGTGAACAAACATAAAATAATAATTTATTAGTTTTATATTGATTTTATGTATTCATTATTAATCAACGTAAATTAACTAGTATTATTTTTTAACTAAACTAAAAAAGAAAGAAAAAAAAAAAACATATAATGTACATGTTCATCGAATATGAAAACAAAAAGTTACTATGTTAATTACAATACTAAATAATATCAAATGCAACTATAAATAATTTCAACCACAAATTATATTATATAAAATATCAAGTATTAAAATGAGTTTCCAACTTAATATTGGTTGGAATACAATTTACAGATGAAATATTGTTTCATCACCTCTAAACATGATCATTGTGTTGCCAGGGAGTTGCATGAGAATTCACCAACTCAGAAGACTTGAATATCAATATCTATGTGTGTGTCTTATGCGGGATATTGGCTCTACAAGTACCATTAGATCAGTTCTCTTTTCTATCTCTTTATTTTGTATTTTTTCACTCTCATGTTATTGTTCTCCTCTTTCTTCAATTATTTCTTCTTACCATAAATATTGAGTTCATTTTCTGAAAAAGAAAGAAGATACAATGCAGAGGATAATATATGAAAGACGATGAACACTGGAATATAAACTACAGTAGACTATAAAATATTTATACGATATATACCTCAACGTCAACAATTTTTTCAATGCCATTTTCCCCAGTAAAAACAAGAAACATGAACAAGTTTTATTCAGTTGGGAAATAGTGGCTTATATGTTTGTAACACGGCTCACTTCACAAAAAAAAAAAATTCTCAGTAATAGCTCTAACTAATTCTTGGTATTAAACTATAACTCGTCGCATTCCGACGTAATCATACCATGTTACTATTTATTTATTTATAATTTTTAACAGTGTTTCATTTTATCACCTTGTCAATTTCACTTTACTGTTAATATAAGATTAGCTTTCTTTACTCAGTATGAAATGACACATTTTTAAATCCTTCCATTCCTACTCATGAATGTGTTTTTCTTTTTTATTCCACTGATTTTATAATATTTACTCACACGGCCTATGCTCCATCCACATTGTAAATTTACAATCTAAATCCATGATAACAGTTATTATGTGACTAATATATATGTAACCCCTCATTGTCAAGATTATTACCATACCTCTTCCCCATATGTACTTAAATATATCTACCACATTTCCTTATCACATTTAAGGGTATGCTCACAGTAACAAGTGGTATTAATATGTGTTCGACATGTACGATTCAATTGTATTAATGTTTTAACTATAACATCTATGGATCAATTCGAACTGACTTCAAATCTAGTTTGCACAATTGATAATAGTAGATATTGCAAATGTCTATTTTCCTCGACATCCTATACTATAGTCTTAGGAACTTAAGATTCTATTCTCATGAAATGTTTCAATCCCACTACACATAACCCTTCACTAATTTGATGTACGCCTATTTCTCGGAAGTCTCACATATACATATTATGGTCTTTCACCCTTCAATGCGTATTACTACTTTTAAACCCTGTTGACGGTTTCCACCCACGTCGATTGTATTTGCTCTTCAATGTGGCATAATGATAGTCTATTTACCGATACGCATGTACTCAATGTACTATGAAGTTACAACTCAGTTTTCAACGAGTTTAACCATTAATATACGGATCGGAATTTGCAGGGAATTGAATTATCGAGATAGAATTATTTATTTGGTTTTTAATGCATTGGTCCCAACTTCATATATCATGTTTATTGAGTCACTGCAACTGAGGTACTTTATGGTCACATGGTCTTTATAGCGACGTACTCTGTCACATTGGTCTCAGACGTAACCTGTGGAACCACGTGAAAAGTTTTCTTAACCCTAATCTGTGACACCTAGATGATGTAGATCACTCTGAGGTTAGTGTTTCCGGTTTCCATAAATGAATTGGATTTTGGAATGTGACTCATTTTTTCTTATTGTTGTTCTGGAAAATGTTGTTCACAATGCATTATTCTTCACTTGAATTCTTCATCGTTTCCTCTGTAATTTCATATGGGTTTTAAATGAATGGAATGGCGCAGGTGGCTAGAGAAGCTCAGTACGAAATTAAATTTTGTCCCCTTATGGAAACTAGTAATTATTTTCATTTTACTTCTCTAGACTGAGTTAATTTTGTTAGATTAAAGGTATTAGAAATATGTCAGTTTTTCTCTTAGGAATTTTTATTCACTTATAACTCTGAATAACAGTAATACCCTAAAACATGGAAGAATATTCAAGTAATTAAATTTATGATTTGGAATAATTGAGGCAAAGGGAATGAGAGCAGTAGTAAAGTAGGAAAAACTCCAAGAAAGACTATTAGGAACTAATAAGTGTAAAAAAAATAGAGGGTACATTAATAATGTGACCCCAGTACAACATAAATTTAGAAAATTACCCTCGGATGTCCTTATATAGGACATACTGATGAATCAAATTAAATTCAAGATTAAAAATAGGATATGTTTGACCTGGTAGGAGAAAATATTAATGAAAAATCATATCTGGAAAAGGTTGCTAAGCGATAGTGATACCTAAGTATCAGACATACAATTCCTATTTCAGAATGGAAATAGGAAGTTGGTTGAATAAAGAAATTGAAATTGATTGCCTTATCAACGAGATGAATTAGAAACTGACATTAATATAAAAAAAATGGTCAATGTGTAGAAGACCAAAACTTTAAACTAATATAAGTTTTGAGATGTAATGTAATAACTGATACACATGATGAGGTAAAGTTCAAGTGGAAATTGGAAATTGTGATATAGTCAACTCGTAGTAAATTTAAATTGAGCATAGTTATCACCATCTGAAATGATTGAGACAATAAATCAATTATTAAGTACATGAAGTGCATGTATGAACTGGAAAAAGGTAAGCTGAACCTCTGAATATGAAAAAGTTGGTTTTCTAAATTTATGAACTTCTAATGAAGAAGTGTTTGTTTTGTTAAGTGTGCAAAGTGTAACAGGAATTGGACCACTCTGATCAAAGGATTCAAGGTGAGGAGACGCGTAGATAAATCCACAAGAATTCCAAAATTGACCATGTTTGCATGAGGAGGAAGTCTCACCGAAAAACATGGAATGATAAGTACTTGTGCTAAAATTGCACTATATTGTTATGAACATTGGAGGGTTTTGCTAACAAGTGAATTTATTGAAAATATTAAAGTTCAGAATGTTGTTGTGATTATTTCTAATCAATATTTATATGATACTACTCATATGAATTGATATGAATTGTGGATAGGCAGAAACATGAATAAAAGATTCTGCCAGATATGCTTCTTATAATGAAGCAGGAAGAAAATCAAACTTCAAAGTATAGCAGTGTGTAAAGGCGGAGGAATTTACTTGTACTCTAGAGAAACTGTTGGGATCTAGAGGAAAATATGAAGGTGGAATCCTCATCCCGAGTTAAAAAATCAACATCGAAATTGATAACACCGAGGACGGTGTTCAGTTTTAGGGGGGAATATGTAATGTCCCTAAATTTATGATTTTAAAAAATAGGGAGTTAAAGACTCTAAGGGTCAAAGTTGACCCCAAGGAACATATTTATTTTGAATATATTTTACTAAATTAAATCAATAAAATAAAATAGGAATTAATGTGCAAAGACTAGATGATGATTAGAGATCTGGAAACCAAATCCATGAGGATGGATAAGGTTTTAGGACTTTCACAGTTCTCCAAAAAATCTTGGAGGAAATAAATAAAAAAATAGCAATTTAGATTAGAGATACAAATCTAAAAAGATGCCCCAGTAAAGAGGAAATTACTGGGAAGAGGTGGAATAAAGATAAAAATCAGAAAAGCTGGCTTTAAAAGTACCTTTGTGGAAGAAACAAAGGGAAAAGCTAGGGATATAGGAAAGGAGCATCCTAATTTAACTGGATGCAGTGAAGAGAAACATGCGGATGGGAAAGCAAGATTATATAAGAAGATTCAGGATAGAGAAGAGGTTTTCTATCACTGAAGGAAAAATGATCTCTTCTTGGGGGTAAGCTGTCGTGAAAGAGCTCTAAGGTTGGGAGGAAACTAGTCTACCTTAAGAGGTATGCACATCTAATTTGAATTGTTGTTGAGTTGTTTGTTAATATTATGATAATTTACTGAATGGGTAAGGTAGTTGGATCTATATGAAATTATGGTTTGGATATATATTTATGTTAAGGAATGAATATGAATTATAAATATATTTTGATTGTTTGTACATTGAACATAATTAACTATTGAAAGAATAGCTTATTTTGTATCATTGTACAGTCCTATCCTCTAGAGGATGAACTCTAAAAATGTCTAAAACCTAGTATTGGGTCTAGATCTAATGTAATAACCCTCACTACACATAATTTTTTTTTCATGCTTTATATTATTCGATAAATTTCGCCACTATAAGTTTCCGTTGCAATTTGACGAGATCCATTACAATCTCTATATTATCGTCTTTTTTGTTTTGTCACAAAGCGATGAGATTCTTTCACCAATACTAACATTATCATTTTCTCTCTTGGAATTACAGTATTTCATTTAATATTGTTAACAATACTCTTTAGATAATATTGTGCATTGAAATAAGGCTAAGGTAACCACTTGTGGTCTTTCTATGACCACTCACTAAATTAACTATCTTTAGCCTATATTTTCACCTCATTTTTATTGTTACTCCTTTTGATGATATTTATATATTTATATATATGAGGCCTCCTCATCAAATATATATATATATATATATATATATATATATATATATATATTTCATTTTATTTATATTAGGGAACCTATTTAATTGTTAGCTCTCTTATTCATTTATGTGTTAAATAACATGAACTCATGTATTCAAAGGAAACTATATAGTATTCCATAGATTAATATTATATCCATATACTATATACTTATATGCTATACTCGAGGCAATACTTTCATTACTTCCTACCTCTGTTGATTTCACATTACATTGGTTTAGTATCTCGAGTCAACACCATGCCCCCTTAATCGATTGATATCTAACTGTCACTTACTAATCTGCATTAATTACATTATCACATCTTACTAGAATAAGCTTACCTTACGTTTGGAGTTAGAATTCAACATGAATGTGCCCACCAACTTGTTGTTTAGTTAGATAACATTAATGGTGGTATTAAATATCGAAATACATCATTTTATACCTGTTCCCACTCCAATAAATTTGTGAAGAGACAGGTAGTACCAAATATCAATTTATCTCTGTCACATCCCATGTGACCTACTACTATTTATTAAATGGGGATATCTCTATTGTTTACCTTGCGGGATTTTCAATAGGTTTGACATGAACACACATCATTTTACGAGGCTATCTCATTGATCCAGATTTTAACTCACATCTGCTGCCACGTGGACGATGGAGATATTATGAAACTTACAGTTTGCTGAGGGGTATATTACTTGGTTTTATAGTGTTTACGTTTCATTTGTCATTCTCATTTTCTTCATTCATCGGAGAGGTTTTTCAGAGATATTTATTGCACCTCCTCTAGCGCTCATCTGGAATGAACCCAACATAAGTCCAGCCTTCTCTCCTCATGACTTCGTTTGTTTTCTCAGGTAATTCCATGCGTATCTTCCCTGAAATTGATCTTAGTTTGGTGAAGGATCTATTTTCTCTTATAGGTTTTACTGTTTATGCTTCTGGAATTTGCACATGGTAACATAGTTTTAGATCTGCGTTTTTTATTCTAAGAATGCTACCAAGGTGCCTTCCAGTGATATGGTTGTGTTCTTTATGGTTTCTAAATTATTTTCTCTTATGATAAATAGGATGTTGAGTTTTCCCTGATTTGGTATTCTTTGTTTTTCGTACTATTTTATTTAATAAATTCTCTGAGACCCTACGACTTGGTTTCGAGATCAGTCTCGAGGTCCACTTACAGTGGCAGATTATTTCCATTTGTTAATTTATGGTTATTTAATTCAACTGTTCATATAGTGGTTTAAATGAATCCACTTATTTCAAATTTGGACAGAGATTAATAATATTGTTCCACATTTGTGTGTATGTGGATGAGCCATCCAACGGTGTGGAACCAGTTTTTTCCTCTCCTTAAGGAGACATGTTCTTCCTCCCATCCCAAGTTTCAAGAACATTGTTATGCTTCGAAATTTCGTTTTGAGGACTTTGTTTCTTCCATCTATTTCTACAGGTATATTTTTACATTAAATTCCTCTCGCACAAATTTATTTTACCTATTTCACTCAATGTATTATATACTCTTCAACTGAGTACATTATCTAGCCTTGACTCGCTTGTTGTGCCTACAGATGAAACACTCAAGAATGTCTAATTTCATAATTTACATTTTCCCTTATGAAATCTGAATCGATATTTCATTTTTTCATGAGTTCCTCATTACATACATTCTAATTTATTGTGTTTTATTTTCAGGAGTGTTTAAATTATGTGGGTTCCACTCATTTCTGATGCATTAGCTTCATTCCGTAACCTCCTCTTATTTTTAACAGTGCACCTTTCCTTTGAACATGTTGGTATTTTGGTTTTGGGGATCTCTTCTGCACTGAACTTCCCTCAGATTTCAATAGATGTGCCTGTTTGATTTTAAAGTGACCCTAGTATCAACTATGGCACTGTATTTTTTTGTTTAATTTTGATTGCAATATATATGAATTTATTTATGGGCTTGGACCCAAGACTGGACTATTCAGAATTTACTCTAATTCCTCTCTATTTCAAATTAATGTAACTTTACTTTTTCTTCTTAAGATATATTTGGCTATTGAAGTTGAATAGGTTATCCTCTGATGAAGTATTATACAGTATACCTTGAATAATTGTAGTATGGATATAAGTAAATCTTATCTCTTTATTTTTATAGCTTAAATATTAATGCTTCTTCTATAAATGTAATGGTTTTATTTCTTATATAGGAAATCCATAATAATGTATCCTCATAAATTGGGTCTAAGAATTTCCTGTGGAAAATAAAACTGTACAATCACCTCTAAGATGATAATATTTTATTTTATTTCCATTCATATACTCTAGTACATAATTTAGAATTACTTTTCTGTCTTTTCTTATATACCATTCTTATATATATGTAAATTTTCTAAGGTTTGATTTCAGTATACTATATAGACCAACATGTTTAAATATTTTTGTGCATAGCACATAATGCTAAAGTCTGATTTGAAATTTCTTTTAAGGTTATCCCCTTTTTTCCTTTTTTTTTATATTCACTGCTAAGAAATTTATAAATGATTAGGATAGAAGTGATTCATATATATATAATTTGTATATGTATCTCAGTATCTTAGACTGTCACACTTCCGTAAAATTTGGTTGATTTCATATCAAAATTTAAGGTTTCTAGAGATAGAAATAACTCACATACATGCATTTATGTAGTTGAATTGCACTATTCAGAATGTTATTCAGATATGAAACTTCAACTATACATATAATGATATTTCTTTTATATAATAATAACCATTTTATTACTTCCATAGACTAGTAGAATTCTCAGTTAGACTTTCTAACTCTAGATTTAAATCTGTAACCAGATTTAGACATTCTGGTTGTTGGAGCTAACTCGAATTTATCCAGACATCCATACAGGTGCCCATGTTACTACTATAACAGAATCTGTTATATTTTTTTCCTATTATAGCTCATTGTACTAATTGAAAATTAAAAGTGATAAAATCCACTAACCTTAACTTCAACAAATTAACATACATATATGCATTAACAATTTCCTAGCCAGATTTTACTTAAAACAGATGAGAAATTAATATCAAATAGAAATATTCTATTTAAGTGTATATACTAGTTTCTCTCACTAGTTCCACCCAACCGTAGATCTCTCTCTTCGTAACTCACCCCCGAGCTGAGACCTTAGCTCCCAGTGATAGACAACTCTTTGTCTATCCTGGAGAAACTTATTTAAGATGTGCTTTCCCAAGCTTGTTTCCAATTACTTTGTCGATTAATTTTAGGATGCTTTCTTCCTATTTTTCCTAGGCTTTTCCTGATAGAGATACTTTAAAGATGTCTTTTCTGCTTTTCTAGATTTTTCTACCTTTTCCCAGTTCCTTTCCTCTTCATTGGGGAAATTAGATGTTTATCTCTAAATCTAATTTTGGTAATATTCCTACCAATAATTTTTGGAAGGTGTGGGAAAGTCTCATCACCTTATCCACATCCTCATGGATTTAGGTTTCATATCTCAATTCTCATTCTAGTCATTACACACATAAGTTTCGATTTTATTTTTATTAATTAAAATAAAATAAATCCATATACTAGTTCTCCATTGGGGTCCACTTCCCCTTTGGACTTATTCAATTGTCAATTAAGAAGCATAGGAACTTGAGGTGTTACATCTAAGGTTAGGTGCCTCATAGGTAACTGAAATCTTTTTAAAGTTAATAATTCTATCAAACAATGATGAAACTTATGAACTATAATCTAAATTAAAATGAAAGGATAAATATAGATACTATATTGCAACATATATTCTGTGTCATATTATTGAAAGAATTTCTTTATTATGTATTGGAAAGGAAAGCACAATGAAATTTTATAAAAAAAGACTATACTTATGTGTACATTTGAATGGTATTCGTACACTAAAACTGAAATATAAAATATAAATGGAAAGAGGATACTATAGTTAAATTTTGATAAGGTGGTCGTTTAAACAACAATACTCTAGAATACACCATGAGTTAGAGATATATAGAATATATATAACTAAAAAAATATACACAGAACATTAAGGATGATGTATTGTAAGTATAAATTAAACAATTTCCTGGACTACTGATAAGGGAATAGAAAAATATTTCATTCTTATTTGAGTATAATGAAATAGTAACTCGAAAGGCAACGATACACATAAATAAAATAAGTAGCTAACCACTATAAGTGATAAGTACTATAATTTTATCCTTATGGATGTTACAGTTAATAAATAAAAACCTGCACAAATTAAAGAGAAATGACTTGTAAAATAACAGTTATACATAGGATATCTTATCTCATGAGCAAAAATATAACTGAAATCTGCCAAATTCATGCAGAATGCATATGACCAGTCAAAAAAATTTCTGACAAACCTGTATACATATATCACGATGTTATGAAAGCAATGGAAGATCTTGAGAAATATTAATTCCAAATGCAGTAATGTATCGTCATACCTGCAGTGAACAAAATTTGGATATAGATATTTATATAAAGGAAGAACAAAATAGAGCAGTAGATGAATTGGGGAAAAACTACAATTATAATACCTGAGTGAATCTCATATTCATAGAATTTATTTATATGTAAAAGAGGAGAGGGTTGATATTTGACAGGAAGATGAAACTAAAAAGAGCGGCTTGATTGCTCAATGTGGTAGCAGTAATATCTGATCAAAATTATCTAGAAGTATAAACAATAAACTAGAAAAATTGTGGGTTTGGTAAAATAAACTTGGAAAACATAGTAGCTCCACCGAAATTCACCACAGAATTCATACTCATGTATGCACCAATAATACATATGTACGATAAGAAAAACCACAAACTACATATAACAGTAAAGGGAAATAGTAGGGTGAAGAGTACAGGAATTATTCAAAACAGGGGAAACCATTTACCAAAATGCTAATTTCTGCTAACGCAGATATTTGATGATAAAAGAGAGGGTAAAAATTAATAAACTTAAGACGGTAAATTCAGTATCACACCAAGACTTCTAGGACTGATAAGAAGCTTCCAATGACTTCTCCTGTGGTTTTGGGAAAACGTTGTTAACAACCATAAATTGCAAAAATAGACGCATTAAAATCATATTAATATTATTTTGGACTATATTTAAAAATTAGGAAAGGGTGTCAACGTTTTCTTTAAACAAGAAATCAGACAGGAAAACTAAATAAGAGCACCAAATTTGTTATACAGACAAAAGGGAAAAACCCATAGTTTGGGCATCAAAATAAATGAATTGAATAAATTCATAACGACTAAGCTCTATAATGTATGACGCAGTAAAATATAAATACCACAGAGATTAAACTATAAAATACTCCTAAAAATATGAAGGAAATGGAAGATAAGAAACTATAACTGAATTGATGGTAACAATACAGAGTCATATAGAAAGAAACAGAGGGTAAATTGTGACTGAGATTAAACTCATGTAGAAAGAAATGAAAAGAGGTTAAGGTGATAATTATATAGTCTATAGGTGGAATTATCAACCAAAAACTACAACATTCAGAAATGGAAAGGTATCTGAGTAATGAATTTGCATTACTTGTAATTTTAGATCTCAGCGTAGAGTTCCATGGTAGCCCAATACGCATGTCTCGGTCTGTCGTCGTTACCACTCAAAATGCGGAAGGAAAAATGAGCAACAGGAATAGATCTTCGACACAGAGAGATAGGATCATTGCAATGGAAATGAAAAGAGAAATGAACTATAAACTAAGTAGAAAATGTAACTTTTGTGACATGACAAAAACCTAATCGAAAATTTGCACCATCCAAGTGGCGCACATCTGAGGTGGGGTTGGCGGTTCCGCAGATTAACGAAGATGTACAAGGCCATGTAACTAAGTATTGTGAAATTTAATGCAACCTGTTAGCCCCCCTATAAATTTTTGACAAGCAAGCAGGGGGCTAAATGTTTTTGAGCCTATAAGCAATGCATTTCCTTTGGAAACACTTCATCCTTGAAGCCTCCTTGTGCCTTTTTTCCTTTGATAAAGTCCCCTCTGCTGATTTCCATTATAAAACCTCTATGTTTGTGAAGAAATGCTCAAAGGCCTATCTCCCTTTCCCCTTATTTCACCCCCACTTAGCCTCAATTTTATTTTCCCTTGTCTCCCCTTCTATTTCCTTTCTTGCCCTTCAAATACCCCCCAAAATACCCTTTAATTTCATTCCAAATCCTTTATAACCACTTCCCCTTTCCATACCCTGCCATGTATTACAAATAAAATCTATTGTAAAGTTTATGTTATATAATATGTAACCCGCCGCTTTTCTCATTGCGAATATTTGCGATGTGATCTGATCACGCCGTCGCACTTTCTACCCATCGCAGATCGCACTCATCGCATGATCGCATTTTCACTTGTTCATTCGATCGATCCATCACAAACATTTGCGATGCGATCTAATCGCGTTGTAAATCCTCCATCGCACTTGCAGCCATCGCTTGTCCTCTCTGATTTGGTCTGAGCCATTGATATGGTCCCCAGATCCAACAGGCATCGCTCAATCGTGCCCCCTGCCCATTCGCAATCGCAATTTCCAGACGCGCGACCCTTCGCATCTCTCGATTGCTCCTCCGCCGTCAGTCTGCCTCCAAATCGGATGGTTGGCACTTCATCGCACCCAGCCATTCGCCTCACACTTCCCAATCGCTTCCCCTTCCTTGATCGCAATCGAAAGCTATAAGTGTGCATCCCTCTCATCCATCGCGATTGCGATTCTCCGACTAAGCCTTGACCGTCCATTATGTCTAAGATCTAACGGTTGAGATCTGATTGCCATCTGCCTCTGGCTGGGTCCCACCTCATCACATTTCACTGCATTCCCTTCACATTTCTTTGTATTTTGTTCGAAGTCTAAAGTCTTATGTTTCACGGTTGTTCTGCCCACTTTCATATATCATTCCGCTGCTCGACCCCCACCGTTGATCTTCGCTCCAGGTCGCGATCTAACGGTCTGCGCTGCATTTTTCCATCAAACCCTATTATTTGTGAGTCTTCACCAGTTCATTACATTTTGTCACCATTTTTTAGTGAAAGCCACCTTTCTGCCGCCGCGCGATCATATTTTTCGGCCTTTGCTCCACCAGTCTTCCATTGCATTGATTTTCTACACACAGTTGTGAGTTTCTCCAGAGTACAAGAGTTGAAACGCTGCCATAACTACATAGTATGGATGCAACAGTAAGTTTTCCACTGATAAAGGCAAGGAATTTAATGAAGGGTGGGTTTCCACGCCAGCAGAATGTCTTCTTCTGAAGAAGGATGGATTACCCATATTGTTTGATTATATTCCGTGCTCTAGAGGAGATCCCCGCTCGAAACGCAATCCAAGGATATCAGAGCATTTGTTGCTCAATTATGGCAGACCATTCCGTTTTTCATTTCCATTTTTTTTATTCACCAAGGGTACCACAAATTACAGTGAACCAGAATGCATCAGAGACATAGCTGGAATCAATGAAGCCTGACGAAGATCATTATTTTCTCCAAAGAGTGCCAAAAATTAATGCTCAGAGTTTAAAGGAGAATGGGCTTCTGCCTTCCCCTTATTTTCTGATTTTAATGTTATATTTAGTGTTCTACCTACTTCCTCTGCTCTTTTTCAACTATAAAAACTATGAGAAAATTGTTCTAAAGGTTGTTGATGAGATAGCACAGAGGTGCAGCAGTTTCTCTTGAGATAAGCTCTATGTGTATAGTTGTAACATAGGCTGAGGAAGATGTATTCAGACTGAATGACCAAGCTATTGGCTATGTTGTACCTGATTGGTGTTGATGTTTAATATGATAAGCACATTTCATTGGATCCTGATCTAAAGCTGAGGTGATGTTTTTCTATATCCGTGTTTATTTCCATTTCATTTCATTTCATCTGGCTGGCATCAGAAATTTGGCGTAAGATTCACCCTTGTTAGGTGCCTTACATTGCTGCTCTCGTAGCCCTTTATGTTTTCTACTTAATGTGTTTATCTAAAGATTGATTTCAATTGATTTGACTCGTGTAGTGGATGTTGTTGCCTACTAACTGATGTATGAATTAACGGAATATGTTTTAGATGTTCTTGTTAGGATTTAATGGAATGTGTTGAGAACACTGGGAGGTCAAAAACCCTGTATCTGCCTCACTAGGATCTTTCCATTCTGATTAAGCCTTTCCAAGTTCCCTTGTGCTGCCTCTGATTTTGTCCAAGCAGGTCTGGAGTTAAATGACCTCTGACCTGATCTATAGATGGGATTAGTTGGTTCTCCCCCCTTCACTCTCGGTCCTTAATGTCCCATACCACCGTATCACTTTAGGATCCAAGGATTTAGATGACTAGCCCAACTGAAAGCTTGCATATTGATAGCGATTAAATCCTTTCTTGACTCCATTACCCAATGGACTTGGTTTTCTCTGGATTATCTCTCCTTTGCCTAAATTTTTCTTTGCCCAATCCTATCTCATGATGAACTCTTCCTTCCTGATTCCCAACAACCAAACTCTTAATCAAGTAAAAAAACCCTGTGCATATAACTAGCCTAAAATCATAACTTAGAGCCTCAAAGACATACACTTTGACTCATATAGAGAGATCCCTCTCTGGACCTAGGAGGGCTAGATCCTAAGGTCTGAAAGTGGTTCTGATGTTGTCTCATCTTTTGGTCTTGCCAATCTGGCCAAAACACGGGAACCCCAACATAATGGCGACTCCGCTGGGGACACTGAGTGCATTACACCTTAAGCATCCTTAAGCATTCAAAAGACCTACAATCTCTGGTTAGGTTGGTAGTTAAACATATTCTATCCTCACATCAACATCTACACCATTTTTTTGCTTCCCCATACTCTTGGACAGAGTCTGGAAAGGGCCAGGTAGCCTCCAGATCTCACACTCTCTCTGAGGTGACACATCTGGTAAATGCCCTCCCAGTCAATCTCTGGTTAGAGTTTTCTATGTTATGAAGATATCCTTGAAAGAGGACATCCCAAAAGCACTGTGGTGGACAGTTTACCCTCCCGAAACATCTCAAACCTTCCACCTGGCGACTCCAAGGCTCCATAAACGTTTCAAATACTCCACTGGTGATCGGTAGGCCTGCTGATTATCTTGGTTTCACATAAGACTCCACTGGGAGACCATCCTTTTAAACAACATCAACCATAATAGGAAAATCAAGTAGGGTTAGCTCTTCATTGAAAGGCAACATTCTAGCTTCAAGAAATGTCTATACAAGAGCATATCCTAACCCAAACCCACCTGAAATAGTTGATAACCCTGAGAGAATCATCAAAGGATCTCCTGCACTTGAAGGACCAACTATTTATAGTCACATTCATAGAGCTAACTCTGCACCAGAAGACCTAACAGCTCTATCACATTTTCTCCCTGACCTAGACCTACCTAATAGACTACCAAGGACTAGGTCATTCAATCATCTAGACCAGCCAGACCCTGAGTTTCACAGTTCACCATCTCATAGTGGTCAACACAATAGAGACAGAGGAACCCCTCCATCTACACCACCTGATATCCACTTCATTCAAAACTTGGGGCTCTCCCACCCTAGATCTGCTCAAAAAACTTCTGTTGGTCCTAATATCCCTGTCATCCATATAGCAGCTACTCAAGTTAACCCTGTACCTGATCAGAACATTATCATGGTAGCTTGGTATGCACCTCTGGTTTTACCTCAACCCTTGTTACCCTTACCGAATGATTATCAGTCAAAAATCCCACACTTCACTGCTAAAGAATCCATCACAGCCCAGCAACATGTAGATAATATGGAGGATTCTTTTGACTATATGGAAATTGATTATGAAACAATCAGAATGAGAATCTTTACCCAAAGCTTAGGGGGTGATGTAAAGAAATGGTTTAAAAGTTTACCTCCTGGCAGTATCCAAGATCTCCCTGCATTATATCAAACCTTCATAAACAAATGGGAAGTTAGGGAAAACCCTCGCTAGCTCCTAGCAGAATACATGAACCTTAAGAGGAACATGGGAGAGAGCATCCATGATTACACCACTAGATTCAACAGCATTTACGATGCTCTCCCTCCACACATGAAACCTCCTCAAGGTATGGCCCTAGCGAAATATCCTGATGGATTTGATGCTGACATGGCCTATGAGCTTAGAGATAAAGAGTGTAACACATTGGAAGACATGCAGAAAGGAGCCATAACTATAGAAGCAAACTTGATGGAAAAGAGGGCAAGATTGAGAGCTGAAAAGAGAGTAACATATAGAGATGACAATGTAGCCTCCACATTTGATCCCAATTATGATAGATTATCTAAGAATGTGGAGAAGCTGCATCAAATGATGGAAAAAATGGTTGTTACAGTTAGCAATCAAAACAGAAACCAAAATCAGAACCAAAACTTTAGGAGAAACAATAGCACTCCCAACAGACAAAGAGAGTCAGACCAACAAGTTGTTCCCCCATTAAAATAATTTCTTGGTGAAGATGAGGGATTCATAGAAGATTCTAAAGGGAATGAAATAAACATGTTTGAAATAGAAAATTCAGTCCATGGCTATCCCACAGAGGAAGATCAGCCCTCATCCACATATTGGGATGAGGAGTGGTCAGAGTCTGAGGATTACAGACTTGGATTTTAAAACGCCATCATGCAGGTAAGAGAACAATATGAACATAGGAGAAAAAATAATCTAGACACTTCCAAACCAAAACTCCTGATATTACCAATAAGAAAAGACCTGAGAAATATTCTAAAGCAATTGCTGAGAGTAATAAAACAACAGCTGAAAGTTCTAGAAAAAACAAGGAAAAAGACAACCAAGACACTGAAAAACAAAGCCAACCAACTAGCAGCACTAGCACTACAATTAGTGCTCCTGATAAAACGATTCCTGACCTTGTACATAGTGAGAAATCACAAACCGATTCAGCTACTAAGGCAGTAGCAAATAAAACAGAGTTAAAAACTCGAAAGACCCAGACCACTTTCAATTTAGAGAGTGAGATTGCAAAAATCAAAATCTCTATACCATTATCTGAGCTGGCCACTCAGGATTTATATAAAGGCCAATTTTTGAAAGCGTTGAATCTGGGGGAAAACAACGACACTGTGAATTTGATTGATGATCAACCTGCCCTCTTGTTTGGTCCAAAGTTTGAGGGAAAGTTTCAGGAAGGGGTAGTTCCACCTTTTTATATCAGTCTCAAAATTCATGACAAAATACTCCACAATGCCATGCATGATTCTAGAGCATCACACAATTTAATGCCTAAGGTGGTGATGGAAAGATTAGGCCTAGAGATAACCCACCCTTACAAAGATTTGTGTTCGTTTCACTCTAGCAGAGTAAAATGCCTAGGTCTAATCAAAGACTTGTGTGTAAGCCTCACCCAGATTCCTGCTAAGTGTATGGTCATGGACGTGGTGGTGGCAGATGTGCCACCTAAATATGGCATGTTACTATCTAGATCATGGGGAGCCAAACTGCAAGGGACAATGCAAATGGATGGCTCATATGCCACTGTCCCTATATTTGGCCAACTTAGAAGACTGTATAGGAAGTCCCAAATTAAATTCCTAGTCAGTAGCCCCGAGAAGCCTGAAAACTCCCCTTTATACTCTGTACATACAGATCTGGATTCATTCATCCTGTACAATGACCAATCCGTAGGAGAACTAGAATCAAGAAACGGAAGCGCAAAGGACAACACCGAGCCCATGAACATAAACATAATGGCTACTCTGGAGGAATACGATGAAGAAAACCATGGGCAGAGTACTCAAAATGAAACTCAAAGTAAACAGGAAACACAATGCATTCAACCTATCAATCACTCTCCTCAAACCTACCCACCATGCGAAGAACAAGATGATTCACAACCTAGCACAGACCCCACAACGCAATATAATGGCGAACCCCTGTGGGAAATGAATTTCGATGGATCCTGTACTAGGAAAACTTTCGGAGCAGGGGTGTGGTTACGTAACGTAGAGAGTGATTATGCAGAAAGCCACACTATCAATCTGCACTTCAAATGCACAAATAATATTGCTGAGTATGAGGCTCTTCTCCTGGGCTTAAATCTGTTGAAAATTTTAGGAGCCCGTAGGGTAACTGTGCTAGGAGACTCTGAGTTAGTTATCAAACAAGTGAATGGTGAATACGCAGCAAAACAACCGAGACTGAGGGCATATAGGAACGATGCCATGGATATATTGAAAACTTTCATGGAATATGAATTGGTGTTTGTTCCCAGGAGTCAAAACGTTATTGCTAACGGATTAGCTTTCCTGGCTAGTTCATATCCTAAGACTCCCCCTGACCAACAAATCATCATTCAGACCAAGTTCAGACCTGCAGTGCCAGACAACGAAAAATATTGGCAGGTCTTTGAAGGAGACAAACAGATTGAAGATTTTCTAGTGGGCAGAAATGAGTTTGAATTTTCTGATTCCAACTCAAAATCTGATGACAGCTGCCCAAGTGAGGATCCCCTAGATGAACAAGAAACACCCTATAACATAGAGATAAACACCCTGAATGAAGAAACTGAAAATCCAACCGAAGAATGTGGAAACATAGATAGCGAAGAGATAGAGGTGTTGTAGGCCAAAGACAAGAATATACCCAGAGGCCTAGCACCCTTGGAGGACCTTTTTGACTTTGATGTTGTAGCAAAAAAGCCCACTATAGAACATGCAGACTCGGATATAGAAGAATGCAACATTGGCACTGAAGATAATCCCAAAATGATTAAACTGGCTAAGTCTGTGCCTGCAGACATGAAGAAGAAATACATTGACCTGTTTAAGGAATTCATTGATGTGTTTGCATGGAACTATGAAGACTTAAAGGCCTATGACACCAACATCATACAACACAAGATACCCTTGAAGGAAAATCAGAAGCCTTTCAGAAAAAAACTCCGCAGAATCAATCCAAAACAATTGCCTGCAGTTGAAAAGGAGATTAAAAAGATGTATGAGGTAGGCATAATAGTTCCTGTAAGGTTCTCTGATTAGGTATCAAACTTAGTGGCTGTGAGGAAGAAAACAGGGGAGATCAGATTGTGTATAGATTTCTGAAATCTCAACAGAGCCTCACTAAAAGACAATTATCCTTTGCCTAGAATGGAACATATCCTACAGAAGGTAGTGGGCTCAAAGAGAATCTCCCTGCTAGATGGCTTTTCGGGTTATAACCAAGTGTTGGTACTCCCAGAAGATCAACTCAAAACAACTTTTACCACTCCATGGGGCACCTTCTTGTATGTGAAAATGCCTTTTGGATTGATGAATGCTGGAGCCACCTTCCAAAGAGAAATGGACATAGCTTTCTCAGATGAGATAGGACACTTCATAGCTATCTACTTGGATGACTTGACAGTATATTCCAAAACTGAGGAAGAACATCTCAAGCATCTCAGGAATGTTTTCGAAAAATGTAGAAGGTACGGTCTATCCTTAAATCCTAAGAAAACTGTTTTTCGGCTGCAAGAAGGTAAACTTCTTGGTCACATTATATCTGAGAAAGGGATTAGGATAGACCCACAAAGAGTTGATGGGATAATTCAAATCACACACCCAAGAAACATCAAAGAATTACAGTCCTTCATTGGGAAGATCGATTTTCTTAGGAGATTCATTCCCAACCTAGCTGAGCACCTTAGGAAAATGACTAACATGCTAAAGAAAGGTGCAGGAATTAAGTGGACTGTTGAAGCCAAGAAATATTTTGAGTCAGTAAAAATTTCACTAACACAAGCCCCTGTCTTGATCAGCCCACATTTCTCAAAAGATTTTATGATATTTTTATTCGCCTCCCAGCATACCATGGCTGCAGTCTTACTGCAGAAAAATTCAAAAGGTAATGAACATCCAATTTCCTTTTTTAGTAAGGCTTTAAGGGATGCACCCTTGAATTACAACATTATGGAAAATTAGGCCTGTGCCCTGGTAAAGGCCTTAAAATACTTTAGGGTGTACATTTTGCATTCTCACACCATTTCTTATGTGCCAAATATAGTGGTCAAAGATATCTTGTCCCAAGACCCTGATGGGAAAAGGGGGAAATGGATTGCTACTATCTTAGAATATGACCTTGAGATAAAGCCCACAAAACTGATCAAAGGTCAAGCTCTGGCCCAATTAATGGTTGAATCTAATATGCAGGCCCTTGAAATTAACATGGTAAATGCCTTAGATGAGCAGGAAGGATTGCCCCACCCAACTGTTGAGGAGAAGTTTCAGAACTCTCCTTGGTATTCCGATATCCTTTATGTGCTCACCAATCTCAATGCCCCTCCAGAACTATCCATAACTAAGGCCAGATTCATAAAACTGAAAGCTAGAAACTACATCATTTTGAATGAAAACTTATATTGGAAAAACCCGAATGGCCTATTGCTGAAATGTTTGCCTGAACCTAAAGCTGGAAGAATTAAACAAGAATTCCATGCTAAGGAGTGTGGAGGCCACTTGAGTTGGAAAACCACTGCTAACAAGATACTCAGGGCTGTCTATTATTGGCCCACTCTCTTCAATGATGTCCATAAAATGGTAACTTCCTATCATAAATGCCAAATATTTGAAGGCAGAAGAAAGCTCCTCTCCCTCCCTTTACAACCCATCACTGTAGAAGGTCCCTTCATGGAATGGGGCCTAGACTTTATTGGAGAAATACACCCTACTTCTTCTGGACAACACAAATGGATCCTAACAGCCACAGACTACTTCACCAAATGGATAGAGGCTATACCCACTAGGAATGACATTGATTCTGTCATCATTATGTTCCTAGAAGACTTCATCCTATCTCGGTTTGGCTGTCCAAGAAAAATAATCACTGACAATGCTGCTGCTTTTGGATCCAAGAGAATGGTTGATTTAGTGAACATAATTAAGAAGCTGTTAGAAGAGAACAAGAAGTCATCGCATAAGAAGTTGGTGCACACCTTGTGGGTTGACAGGCTTACAACGAATAATTCCATTGGTATGTCACCATTCCAGCTCGTTTATGGAGCAGAAGCATTTTTTCCTACCAGCCTTGGAGTGCCAGTGATTAAGCTTTTTCAGGAGATCTAGATAGAGGAAGACAATATGGTGAGAAGAATTAATGAAACAATCCATATTCAGCAAACTAGGGAGCAAGTTTATAGCAGAGCTGTCAAAGCTCAGGAAAACATAAAGAGGTTGTTTGGCAAAAGAGCCAAAGCTTAAAATTTCAAAGTTGGGGACAAGGTTCTGAAATGGGATTCAAGGAGAGAGGAAAAAGGTAAACATGGAAATTTTGATAGTTTGTGGCAAGGTCCATATATTATCCAAGCCATTGTGGGTCCTAATGCATTTTTATTACAATAACTTAATGGTACAGAGCTTTTTGGGGGTCCTGTCAATGGCAGGATGCTCAAGCATTACTTCTGCTAAATTTCAATTTCCAGTTTCCATTTCATTGTACATACCATTGCAGTGTTTATGTTCTTGAAAAAAAAAAAGGGAGAAGTTCAAACATGCCCAAAACATGAACCTCAGAGACACAAAGGAGCTGGTCCTAACATGCTCAAAATCTGGACCAGCCATGAAGAAAAGAAATCGGCTCTAACATGCCCAAAACCAGAGCTGAGACAGAAAATGAAGTGACTCTAATATGCTTAAAAACCTGAGTCACAAAGAAATAAGGATGCTTCAAGAGTTTAGATTTCGAGCCTTCAAAGTTTTGCTTCAAATTTCCTATAAGTTTCAGTCCATGAGCAGTTTTGTCTTCATGTCATGGTCCACAGCAAGCCAGAAAGTCTAATCCTAGCTTGACTGTTTTTCAATTTCTGTCTTAGAATGTAGAGAAGAAATCTGTTGGACAGTCTAATCCCAGCAGGTATTAGATTAGGTAGAGAAACATATGAGACCAATAGTCTAATCTGGTCTCATGGAGCAATAAGGGTAGATTTAGAATAGGTTTATTTTCTGTTGTAAAAATAAATGATGTAAAGGGTCTGCTAGTTCAAATGCACCCTAGAAGAAAAAATGCTAGGATTGTAGGATGGGTAGGTAGACTGTTAGAGAATGTTTCTACTGATCTATCATATTTGTGGCAGCTAAAAAACAAAGAAGAAAGGTGGCTTGGGTAGCGTGCATCCGGCCTACACCAAAGATCAATTTCTGAATTCTTGACTCCTTCAAGAAGAAGCCATCCCCATGTGGAGCCACTGTTAGCCCCCCTATAAATTTTTGACAAGCAAGCAGGGGGCTAAATGTTTTTGAGCCTACAAGGAATGCATTTCCTTTGGAAACACATCATCCTTGAAGCCTCCTTGTGCCTTTTGTCCTTTGATAAAGTACCCTCTGCTGATTTCCATTATAAAACCTCTCTGTTTGTGAATAAATGCTCAAAGGCCTATCTCCCTTTCCCCTTATTTCACCCCCACTTAGCCTCTATTTTATTCGCCTTTGTCTCCCCTTCTATTTCCTTTCTTACCCTTCAAATCCACCCAAAATCCCCTTTAATTTCTTTCCAAATCCTTTATAACCACTTCCCCTTTCCATACCCCGCCATGTATTACAAATAAACTCTATTGTAAAGTTTATGTTATATAATATGTAACCCGTCGTTGTTCTCATCGCTAATATTTGCAATGCGATTTGATCGCACCGTCGCACTTTCCACCCATTGCAGATCACACTCATCGCATGATCGCATTTTCACTTGTTCTTTCGATCGATCCATCACAAATATTTGCGATGCTATCTGATCACGTCGCAAATCCTCCATCGCACTTGCAGCCATCGCTTGTCCTCTCCAATTTGGTGTGAGCCGTTGATCTGGTCCCCAGATCCAACGGCCAGCGCTCAATCGCGCCCCCCGCCCATTCGCAATCGCAATTTCCAGACGCGCGACCCTTCGCATCTCCCAATTGCTCCTCCACCATCGGTCTACCTCTAAATCGGACGGTTGGCGCCTCATCGCACCCCGGCAGTCGCCTCGCACTTCCCAATAACTTTCCCTTCCTTGATCGCAATCGGAAGCTATAAGTGTGCGTCCATCTCGTCCATCGCGATTGTGATTCTCCGACTAACCCTTGACCATCCATTGGTTCTAAGATCTAGCAGTTGAGATCTAATCGCCATCCGCCTCCGGCTGCGTCCCACCTCATCGCATTTCACTGCATTCCCTTCACATTTCTTTGTATTTTGTTTGAAGTCTAAAGTCTTATGTTTCATGGTTGTTCCACCCACTTTCATATATCATTCCGCTGCTCGACCCCCGCCGTTGATCTTCGCTCCCAGGCCACGATCTGACGGTCTGCGCTGCATTTTTCCATCAAACCCTATTATTCGTGAGTCTTCACCAGTTCATTACATTTTGTCACCATTGTTTAGTGAAAGCCACCTTTCTGTCGCCGCGCTATCATATTTTTCGCCCTTCGCTCCACCAGTCTTCCATTGCATTGATTGTCTACACACAGTTGTGGGTTTCTCCAAAGTACAAGAGTTGAAACGCTGCCATAACTACACAATATGGATGCAACAGTAAGTTTTCCACTGACAGAGGCAAGGAATTTAATGAAGGGAGGGTTTCCACACCAACAGAATGTCTTCTTCCGAAGAAGGATGGATTACCCATATTGTTTGATTATATGCTGTGCTCCAGAGGAGATCCCAGCTCGGAACATAGTCCAAGGATATCATAGCATTTGTTGCTCAAGTATGGTGGACCATTCCATTTTTCATTGCCATTTTTTTTATTCACCAAGGGTACCACAAAGTACAACGAACCAGAATGCATCAGAGACATATCTAGAATCAATGAAGCCTGACGAAGATCATTATTTTCTCCAAAGAGTGCCAAAAATTAATGCTCAGAGTTTAAAACAGAATGGGCTTCGGCCCTCCCCTTCTTTTCTGAGTTTAATGTTATATTTAGTGTTCTACCTACTTCCTCTGCTCTTTTTCAGCTATAAAAACTATGAGAAATTTGTTGTAAAGGTTGTCAATGAGATAGCAGAGAGGTGCAAGCAGTTTCCCTTGAGATAAGTTCTATGTGTATAGTTGTAACATAGGCTGAGGAAGATGTATTCAGACTGAATGACCAAGCTATTGGCTATTTTGTACCTGATTGGTGTTGATGTTTAATATGATAAGCACATTTCATTGGATCTTGATCGAAAGTTGCGATGATGTTTTTCTATCTTTGTGTTTACTTCCATTTCATTTCATTTCATCTGGCTCGCATCAGAAATTTGGCATAAGATTCACCCTTGTTAGGTGCCTTATGTTGCTGCTCTCCCATCCCTTTATGTTTTCTGCTTAATGTGTTTATCAAAAGACTGATTTCAATTGATTTGATCCGTGTAGTGGATGTTGTTGCCTACTAGCTGATGTATGAATTAACGGAATATGTTTTAGATGTTCTTGTTAGGATTTAATGGAATGTGTTGAGAACACTGGGAGGTCGAGAACACTGTATCTGCCTCACTAGGATCTTTCCATTCTGATTAAGCCTTTCCAAGTTCCTTTGTGCTACATATGATTTTGTCCAAGAAGTTCTGGAGTTAAATGACCTCTGACCTGATCTATAGATGGGATTAGCTAGTTCTCCCCCCTTCACTCTCGGTCCTTAATGTCCCATACCACCCTATCACTTTAGGATACAAGGCTTTAGATGACTAGCCCAACTGAAAGCTTGCATATTGATAGCAAGTAAATCCTTTCTTGACTCCATTACCCAATGGACTTGGTTTTCTCTAGAGTATATCTCCTTTTCTTAAATTCTTCTTTGCCCAGTCCTGTCTCATGATGGACTCTTCCTTCCTGATTCTCAACAACCAAACTCTTAATCAGGTAAACAAACCCTGTGCATATAACTAGCCTAAAATCATAACTTAGAGCCTTAAAGACATACACTTTGACTCATATAGAGAGATCCCTCTCTAGACCTAGGAGGGCTAAATCCTAAGGTCTGAAAGTGGTTCTGATGTTGTCTCGTCTTTTGGTCTTGCCAATCTAGCCAAAACACGGGAACCCCAACACAACCATATCCTAATACGTCCTAGATAGAGATATTTCGTAGACAAATTTTACTACCATGGAAATGAGTGTGATGGGTGGAAGATAGCCAGCCTCAAAAGAAAAATCCACATTGAAGACTGAGAGTTCATTTATGACTAGAACTATAAAAAACTTAAAAAATCCAACACGTATTATTTTCTCAAGAATTGGGATGAGAAATAAATTAATACAGTGTCCACGTCAACCTGGGAAATTTGCATTGTTGGATTATAGGGGTAGTTTGTATCAATGACATTAATTAATCTGAATTTTATCCTGGTAATAAGACTTAACCAATTGGTTAAGTGGAATCATACGTTCCCATACTCCAATACAATGGAGGCCTCATAAACACCTAAAGGTAAATGTTCATTAATTAGTTACCTCAATATAGAACATAAGGAATTGTTATTATTTTTTCTAACATTGACTATAATGGTATTCATTTATAAGTAGATCTAAGTCCTGTAAGGGTTAAGTAGCCGAATGAAAAAAATTCAAATTCTAGTTATAAGATATAGAAT
The DNA here is from genome assembly GCA_034641835.2 of Pinus albicaulis. Lineage (NCBI taxonomy): Eukaryota > Viridiplantae > Streptophyta > Pinopsida > Pinales > Pinaceae > Pinus > Pinus albicaulis. The sequence continues at coordinate 1,326,491,288 of CM076580.1, forward strand.
GATTTAATTCATATATGGTAAAGGCACAGGAGACTTGCAAGTCTAGATATTAATTACTGTCATATGGATAATAACACCAAATACAAAGGGAGCCAATGCCTATATGTATTAATTCCACATTATTGAAAGGGTTTGATAATATATGTTCCGAATTATCGTTATACTTTTAGGACTATGAGAGGGGATACACTAATCACCTAATGAATAGTATCATAAATTTAGATTGAGCATATGCAAGGTTAAATAATTCAGTTGGATATATGCCATGTGAAATATTTAAGTTAAACATAGGCAATGTGAGTATGTAGTAGAAAGTTAGTGGAAAAAGGATTAATATATCATTTCAATACCGGATAAGGAAGGGAAATTGTATATGAACAAGAAGGAGAAATTGCCAAGGTGGAAAAATGAAACACTGCCACAAAATGTAAACAAATAAATAGTGACATTGTACATTTTTAGTAGTAGAAGCATGTTTGAATGCGACAAATTATAGTGTAATCATAATAATAAGTTAGAGTTGTTACTATAATTGAAAAAAAAAAATTGCAAAGTGAGAGGTTTTACAAATGGTATCAGAGCCCATGTTAAAAAAAAGGGAAAAAAAACAAAATGTGTGCTCACACTAGAAAATTTCTATTTATATAAATTTTGTTAGAGTTAAATTTCACTATTGTTCAAATTCTTGAGCAATGAAACAATGCTGAACCATAGAGCTGCGAACCATGAGTAAAGTGGATGAGATATATGTGGATCTAGATGTGGAGGAAACCTAGCAGATCCAAATGCTCCATTGATGGCTATGATGCGTCTAATGCAAAGATAAATGATGAAACTGGAAAAAAAAAGAAGCCACAATGAAAGCCTATCTTTAGCCAATGAAGAAAAAGAAATTTTAATAAAAGAATTGAACTCCTAGAATAGTCATGAAGGTTAATTTTCTGGAAGAAAGAGGAAGGGGACTATAAATCACTCAGGATATTCCAAGGACGATGATGCCTCAGGGAAATTCTGGAAAAATTTAATTATGCCTTTCTCCTATGAGGGAGAGAGGGAGGATTATACATAGGTTTGGCTTCTAAATAAAGTATAAAATTTTAAATGGTAAAGTAAAATATGAAAGTATGAAAACAAGTGACAATAGTTCATGTATACTTCTAACTTAGTAGACTAATTATAAGGAGAGATGTGCTAATGTTACGAAGGTTGAATTCTAATGGTAAATTGAGAAATAAAAAATATGTGTTAAAATTAATATAGAATAATATAGAATACCAAGATACCTTTACCTCCGTCAGATATTGAAGGAGTTGTATAAATGGTTCGATTCATATCTTATATTTAGAATGTTGTGGTTAATTAAATATAAAGTTAGGTATTATAAAACATAATTTATTTTAAATTAAAGTGAATGTGAAGGTGGTAAGTGATATTAATAGTTAGTAAATGGATTCAACTATTAAAATACAAAATTTCCATGGAGAATAAGTAATGAAGAATTCCTCAACCTTAAAATCACTTATATATGTGTTGCAGAGATTCTGAAAAGAGGTAATAGTATAGCAATGGAAAGGTAGGATGATGTGAAAAAAAAAAAATCCTACCTACTAGGTATAAGGAGATTGATGAGGGATTCTGTCTCCTCAATTTCTTAAAACCAATAATACTGAAAGCTACTAATTACAGAATGAATTAACTATGATTAACAAGACCAAATGCTAAGGAAATATGTGGAGTGGAAGGAAAAAAATTTCAGAAGAAAAACCCCCTCAAAGTCCAAAGGAAAGAATATTGAACCATCCATATTGGATTAAAAGCTTTTAGAAAAATAATATGGGGAAGAAAGTTATACATAACTCAAATTGTATAGAGATTCTATCAGTAGAAGTAAAAAAATCGGTTTCAGTACAAGTGAAAAGAAAATTACAGATATGCATGATAAAGAAACTATTTTGATTGACGAACTTAGATGTGGGTTAGCAAAAGAAAGAAATACTCCAGCAAGCTGGAATTGTGTACAGAATTGACATAAAATTTCCAAATATTGCTGAAAGGTAAATAAGTATAAATAAACTTGGTTAGAGTTAAATGTTTTAGTTATCGATTCCTATGCGGTGATAATAGGAATAAATTGGGTAAACAATAATAAGGACCTAGCAAATTGTTGAGAGAAAATTCTACAGAGTATTTGTGAGGATGGAAAACTAGTGATACTACAAAGACTAGCAAGAAAAGGTTGAATATTTTATGATGTAGAATTAAGACAACAACTGAAAAATAAATTGGTAGAAAACTTACCAGTGAAATGAGAGAGTAAAGAGGTAGTTTCATAAGAAATTCCTCATAGTTCCATTAAAAGGGAATCTGATTGTGAAATGAAGGAAAACCATGTGTTACACCAATTCGTAGAATATATAGGCTGAATAACCAAATATTGTAAGAAAAAGAAAAATATTGTAGCGATAACAAGTTGTTGAATAAAAACTAGGTAAGACTAAGTATATCCATGTTGAGAGCACTGATGATATTAGACGAAAACAAAAGCGAGAACCTATAGATTAAGTATATACTACTGAAAAATAAATAAACCAATGTTCAAGAATGAATAGTCTCGGGATATATGGTCAATAAACTATCAAAAAATGAGAATTGAAGAAAAACAAAATATAGGGGATAGCTCAAAATTGTCTTACAATTTTTTAAAAATATAGAAGATACAAATGACATGATAAACGTAACAAAAAGGAAAGGAAATTTATAAAAAATCTCTATGGTTAAGTCATGTGAAGTCAGATGAAGGAGGAGTAGTAGATTGATGAAAAACTCAAGTGAGCGTGAACTGAGTTACAGTCCTGATACTCCCACCATAAAAGTAACCATGGATATTGAAAGAGATTTTAATTTGAGTCTATACAAAAAAAAAAAAAAAAATCTCCAAGGCAATAAGGAGAGGGAAAACGCGTAAGATCGAAAAAGGTCAAGATCATTTGAAAATTTAAAAGATTTAAACAAATAATTATATCATTTTAATATTTTAAAACAATTTGAAAAAAAAGGGTAAGATATACCAAGGATTGGGCAGAAACATTAGAGGATATAGCATAAGATTGAACAAAAATTTAGACATGAGTAGAATTATACTGGGTACGTATTAAGGTTCTACTGAAATGCATTCTACAAGTAGAGTAAGAAGGGGTTTTGATTCAAGAACAGCTAGGGTTGAAGTAGAAATTCTTCAAAAATCTTGAAAATTTTGAGCAAACTAGGTGTGTTTTTTTTCCTTAATAAATTTGAATTAAACTTCAAAACTGAAAAAAATGGAAAGAAAAGGATATTTTAGATGTTCTAAAAGAGGAATATCCCTAAAATTTTGAAGAATATTCAAGTAATAAAAGTTTCCAATTGGAATAATTGAGGAAAACAGAATGAGAGCAGCAGTAAAGAAGGAAAAACTCCAAGAAAGACTGTGAGGAACTGATAAGTGAAAAAACAATAGAGGATACATTAATAATGCGACCCCAGTAAAGCATAAATTTTAGAAAATTACCCTTAGATGTCCTTAGATAGGACATATTGATAAATAAAATTAAATTCAAGATTAAAAATAGGATATGTTTGACATGGTAGGGAAAAAGAGTAATGAAAAATCCTATGTCGAAAAGGATGCTAAGAGACAATAAGACCTAAGAAGTAGACATTTGATTCCTCTTTCAAAATGGAAATAGGAAGTTGGTCAAATAAAGAAATTGAAATTGGATGCCTTAGCAACGAGTTGAATTAGAAACCGACATTAATATATAAAAAAATGGTCATTGTGTCCAAGACCGAAAGTGTAAACTAATATAAGTTTTGAGATTTAAGGTAATAACTGATACACTTGATGAGGTAAAGTTCAAGTGGGAATTGGAAATTGTGTTACAAAAAACTAGTAGTAAGTTGAAATTGAACATAGTTATCACCATCTAAAATTATTGAGACAATCAATCAACTATTAGATACATGAAGTGCATGTATGAACTGGAAAAAGATAAGTAGAACCTCTCAATATGATGAAGTTGATTTTCTAAATTTATGAAATTATAATGAAGAAGTGTTTTTCTTGTGAAGTGTGCAAAATGTAACTGGAATTGGACCACTCCGATCAAAGGATTCAAGGTGAAAATATGTGCAGAGAAATCACCAAGAATTCCAAACTAGACCATGTTTGCATGAGGAGGAAGTCTCCTCGAAAAACATGGAATGATAAGTAGTTGTGTGAAAATTGCACTATACTATTATGAACATTGAAGGTTTTTGCTAAAAAGTGAATTTATTGAAAATATTAAAGTTCAGAATGTTTTTGTGATTATTTCTAATCAATATATATATATATATATATATATATATATATATATATATATATATATATATATATATATATATATATATATATATATATATATATATATATATATATATATATGATACTACTCATACGAACTGATATGAACTGTGGACAAGCGGAAATAGGAATAAAAGATTCTTTCAGATATATTTCTTATAATGAAGCAGGAAGAAAATCAAACTCCAAAGTAAAGCAGTGAGTAGAGTAAAGGCAGAGGAAGGTACTTGTACTCTAAAGAAACTGGTGGGATCTAGACGAAAATATGAAGGAGGAATCTTCATCCCGAGTTGAGAAATCAACATCGAAATTGATAACACCAAGGACAGTGTTCAGTTTTAGGGGGGGAATATGTAATGTCCCTAAATTTCCACTTTTAAAAAATAGGCTATTAAAGACTCTAAGGGTCAAAGTGGACCCCAAGGAACATATTGATTGTGGATATATTTTATTAAATTAAGTTAAATTAATAAAATAAAATATGAATTAATGTGCAAAGACTAGATGATGATTAGAGATCTAGAAACCAAATCCATGAGGATGGATAAGGTTATAAGACTTTCCAAGTTCTCCAAAAATCCTTGGAGGAAATAAATAAAAAAATAGCAATTTAGATTGGAGATAAAAATCCAAAAAGCTGACCCAGTAAAGAGGAAATTACTGGGAAGAGGTGGAATAAAGCTATAAAGAAGAAAAGTTAGATTTAAAAGTACTTTTGTGGAAGAAACAAAGGGAAAGCCTAGGCACATAGGAAAGAAACATCCTGATTTAACTGGACACAATTAAGAGAAACAAGAATATGAGAAATTAATCTTATATAAGAAGATTCAGGATAGACAAGAGGTTGTCTATCACTGGAGGAAAAAGTATCTCTCCTTGGGAATGAGCTGTGGAGAAAGAGCTCTAAGGTTGGGAGGCAACTAGCGTACCTTAAGTTGTATGCACATCTAATTTGAATTGTTGTTGAGTATTTTGTTAATACTATGATAATTTACTAAATAGGTAAGGTAGTTGGATCTATATGAGATTTTGGTTTGGATATATATTTATGTTGAGGAATGAATATGAGTTAGAAATATATTTTGATTGTTTATACATTGAACATAATTAACTATTGGAAGCATAGCTTATTCTGTATTTTTGTATAGACCTATCCTGTAGAGGACCAACACTCAAAATGTCTAAAACCCAATATTGGGTCTAGATTTGAGGTTAGGCACCTCATAGGAAACTGAAATCTAGTTAAAGTTAACTACTCTATCAAGCAATGATCAAACTCATGAAATAGAAACTTATGAATTAGAATCTGAACTAAAATGTAAGGATAAATATAGATATTATATTCTAACATATATTATGTGTCATATTATTGAAATGATTTTTGTATTATGTATTCAAAAGGAAAGCACAATGAAATGTTATAAATAAAGAGTATACTTATGTGTACACTTGAACGATATTCGTACACTAAAACTAAAATCGAAATTATAACTGGAAAGAGGATACTCTAGTTAAATTTCGATAAGGTGTCGGTTTAAAAAATAATACTCTAGAATACACAGTGAATTAGAGATATACAAAATATATATAACTAAACATATACACACAGAACATTAAGGATGATGTATTGTATGCCTAAATTAAACCATTTCCTAGACTACTGATAAGGGAATAGAAAAATACTTCATTCTTATTTCAGTATAGTGAAATAGTAACTCAAAAGGCAATGATACATAGAAATAAAATAAGTAACTAACCAATATAAGTGATAAGTACTATAATTTCATCCTTATTGATGTTACAATTCATAAATAACAACTTGTACAAATTAAAGAGCAACGGCTTGTAAAATAACAGTTATACATATGATATTTTATCTCATGAGCAAAAATAGAACCGAACTCTGCCCAATTTATGGAGAATGCATATGACCAGTGGAAAAACTTCTGAAAAACCTGTATACATATATCACGATGTTACAGAAACAACAGTAGAGCTTGAGAAATATTAATTCCAAATGCAGGAATGTATCGTCATACCTGCAGTAAACAAAATTTGGGTATAAATATTAAAATAAAGGAAAAAAAAAATATAGCAGTAAATGAATTAGGGAAAAACTACAGTTATAATACCTGATTGAATCTTAGATTCATAGCATTTCTACATATGTAAAAGAGGAGAGGGTTAATATTTGACAGTAAGACGAAACTAAAAAGGGTGCCTTCATCGCTCGATGTGGCAGCAGTAATATCTAAGCAAAATTATCTAGAAGTATAAACAATAAATTGGAAAAATTGTGGGTTCGGTAAAATAAACTTTGAAAACATAGTCGTTCCATCGAAAGTAACCATAGAAGTTGTACTCATGTATGCACCAATAATACAGATGTATGATAAGAAAAACCCAAAATTACATATAACAGTAGAAGTAAACATTAGGGTGAAGAGTGCAGGAATTATTCAAAAAGGGGGAAACCATTTACCGAAATGCTAATTTATGCTAACATAGATGTCGAATGATAAATGAGAGGGTCGACATTAATAAACTTACCATGGTAAATTCGTCATCTCACCAAGACATCCAGGAGAAATAAGAAGCTGCCAACGACTTCACCTATGGTTTTGGGAAAACGTTGTCAAAAACCATAAACTGCAAGAAGAGATGCATTCAAATCCTATTAATACTATTCTGGACTGTATTTACAAATTAGGAAAGGGTTCCAACGTTTTCTTTAAACACGAAATCAGACAAGGAAACTAAATATGAGCACCTCCAAATTTGTTAGACAAGAAAAAATGAAAAACCCACATTTTGTGCATCAAAATAAATGAATTGAATAAATTCATAATGATTAAGTTGTGTAATGTATGATGCAGTACAATATAAACACCACAGAGAGTAAATTGTAAAATAATCCTAAAAATATGAAGGAAATGGAGGATAAGAAATTACAACTGAATTGATGGTAATAATACAAAGTCATCTATAAAGAAACATAGGGTAAATTTTTGCTGAGATTAAACTCGTGTAGAAAGAAAAAAAAAGTGGTTAAGGTGAGAAATTATATAATCTACAGGTGGAATTATCAACCAAAAACTATAGCATTAAAAAATGGAAAAAGGTCTGAAAAATGAAATCGCATTACCTGTAATTTTGGATCCCAGCGTAGAGTCCTATGGAAGCCCAATACACATGGCTCGGTTTGTCCTCATTTCAACTCAAAATGAATAAGGAAAAATGAGAATTAGGAATAGATCTTAGATGCAGAGAGACATGTTCATAGCAACAACAATGAAAATAAAAATGAACTAGAAACTTAGTAGAAAATGTAACATCTGTGAGACGACAGAAACCTAACCGAAAATTGATCTGCACCATCCAATTGGCTCACATCTAAGGCGGGGTTGGTGGTTCCATGGATCAATGAAGATGTACAAGCCCATGTGACTGAGTACCGTGAAATTTAATGCAACCATATCCCAAGGCATTTTGGATAGAGATATTCTATACACAGATTTTACTACCCTGACAATGAGTGTGATGGGTGTAACATAGCCAGCCTTGAAAGAGAAATACCCATTGAATAATGAGAGTTCATTTATGACTAGAACTGTTGAAAACGTAACAAATCCAACGTGTATTATTTTCTCAAGAATTGGGACGACAAATAAATTAATACAATGTCCACGTCAACCTAGGAAATGCACATAGTTGGATTATAGGTTCAGTTGGTATCAATGACATGAATTAATATGAATTCCATCCTTGTAAGAAGACTTAAAAATTTGAGTAAGTAGAATCATATGTTCCCATACTATAGTAAATATGGAGGCCTCAAAAAAACCTTAAGGTAAATATTCATTAAGTAGTTGCCTCAGTATAGAACATAAGGAATTGTTATCATTTTTTCTAACATTGACTATAGTGATATTCATTTATAAGTAGGTCTAAGTCCTGAAAGGGTTAAGGAGTTGAATGGAAAAAAGTCAAATTCTAGTTATAAGATATAACATGATTTAATTCATATCTTGTAAAGGTGTAGCAGACTTGCAAGTCTAGATATTAATTATCAACATCATATGGATAATAACACCAAGTAAAAAGGAAGGCCATGCCTAGATATATTAATTCCACATTGTTGAAACGGTTTGATAATATATGTTTCGAATTATTTTTATAGCTTTAGGATTATGAGAGGGGATACACTAATCACCTAATGAATATTATCAGAAATTAAGATTGAGCATATGCAAGGTTAAATAATTCAATTGGATATATTCCATGTGAAATATTTAATTTGAACATAGGCAATGTCGGTATGTAGTAGAAAGTTAGTGGAAAAAGGATTAATATATCATTTCCATACTGGATAAGGAAGGGAAATTGTATATTAACAAGAAGGAGAAATTTCCAATGTGGGAAAATGAAACACTCCCACAAACTATAAACAACTAAACAGTGACATAGTACATAAGGGTCAGGGTTTCTAGTTTTCATAAATGATTCAGATTTGGGAATGTGTCTCATTTTTTCTTATTGTAGTTATGGCGAATGTTGTTCACTTTGCATTATTCTTCACTCGAATTCTTCGTTGTTGCCTCTATAATTTCCTACAGGTTTTAAATAAATGGAATGACACTGGTGACCAGGGAAGCTTAGTACAAAATTCAATGTCGTCCACTTCTGCAAACTAGGTAATTATTTTCGTTCTACTTCTCTGGACTCAGTTAATTTTGTTAAGCTAAAATTTATCATAAATGTATCAGTTTTTATCTTAGGAATTTTTATTCACTTCTAAATCTGAATAGTATTAATACCCAGTTTAATTTGAAATAGATTCTTGGGTTAAAATAGAAATTCTTACTACTAGTTATCATTTTAATTTATGTGTCCGACCTTTAGTGCCATTTCATATTTTCCGTTTTTCTGCTATGGGCGTTTTGTATTGAATGGAATATGGTCACTTTTATGGGATTCTACTGAGCTTCTACCATTTCTTTCATTTTCTTCGATTTGAAATGGTGACTCTCTCATATAGTCTCTACATTTGATTCGATTTGATTTTTGTTAATTCCAACCGTGATAATTTCAATAGATATTGTCATTCTAAATTGTTCGGGAGAAATCCCAAGCTGTGTTTATGTACTAGATAACAAGGATGAACATTTGTCCTAATTTATCTTTTCTTTTATTTATTCACATATTATACACTATTTCGTTCTTTACGTTTACCCATAGATATCCTTACTCAGATTTTGTCTCACTGCGTTTCTTTTGAAAATGTAGAGCCAATTTCATGTTGGTTCTCCTTGTTGCACTCAACGAAGGACATTCTCACAGTTGGTATTTAATTAAATAATTATTTTACTGATTACTTGATTTTTTTTCTTTTGATTTTTTATTTATTTTACTATCTAAGTTATTTCATTTTTCGGTTCCTACTCGGAGTTTCCCCATCTAAATACTTGATTTCATTTGACAGGGTTCAAACGTCATCTTTGTTCCACTTCACCACGTTTTCTCCACTATATCTTCTGAGAGTTTAACTTGATGTGCATACTCGTGAGTATGAGGCTTGACTCTATATTTCCTTCTATCACCTAAGCTTCGAATTGAGTTACTTGAGATTTTATGTTTCTCACGAATTCTAACTTCACCTATCTATTGGTTATAGGTGATCGCCATGGTGATGTCAGCCCATAACGTATTATACCATTTTCTTGGTTGATAACTCTGGTTACCTCATTTAAATACATCGATGCTTCTTTTTTTTTACTTCTGGAATTATGACTTCTAGTCTTGGTTTTGTGGAGGTATTTCCACACCTCCCTTGCCATTCGAGTTTAATATACCTCTAGGGCTTGGTCAATAGTTTCTGACACTTGGATTTTTATACTCCAGGTGGGTTCAGATAACTATAATTACTATACTTATGCAATTCTAGCGTAAGTTTTTCTCAGATAGTCTGTACCCATTCACTACAGGGCCATGTGCCCTTTGCATCACATATTTTTCTTTATCAGTTTTTTCATTTTTGTTGAAACTTTAACCTTATATAGATTGAACATTCCTAAATTTACATCCCATGGACTGATCTTTTTATATTATTCTAATTACTTTTAATTTCTATTAACTTGTTTGTGAATGTTATTTCTTATCCAGTTGACCATTTTTGTTAGACTGTATAATTCATTTAATGTCGCTAAAGTTTATTTTCTTCTATATAGAGAGTAGTAGTTAATGGAACCACTTTCTAGAATAATAATACCATCTACTATGTACATATGTATATTTCTGCAGCAACATTCTCCTACTTTTTTCTCTTCCAAATTAAAATACCAAGGTATATTATTTTGCAATAGGCTTACACCTACAATTTTATTGTAAGATTTCCATTCATATATATATATATATATATATATATATATATATATATATATATATATATATATATATATATATATATATATATATATATATATATATATATATATATATATATATATATATATATATATATATATATATATATATATAGTCTCTGTCTATACAGGTTGTTCATTTTCTTTATCTAATGTATGCAAAAATTCTTATGGTGTATAGCACAATATCAAGTTTGGTATACAGTATCTGAGTTTATCATGCATGTACATTCAATTCTCTTTACAATTTATTTCCTAACAAACTCTACAATTGATAAATGATTTCTAATGTCATTAAATTTACAAAGATCTCAGTTTCCTATGAGGTACCTAACCTCAGATCTAGACCTAGTATTGGGTGTTAGACATTCTGAGAGCTGGTCTTCACAGAATATGTTTGTACAACAACACAAAATAAACTAGTTGCTTTATGGTTAATTATTTTGAACGTATGGAGTACAAAATTAATATTCTAAGTCATCTAATTTATAAAACATATACACATTCCCAAACACATATTTTCATATAGATTCAAATAATTCACCATTTCAATAATATATAACAGAATTAAAATATCACTTCAAAAGTAAATCAAATTAAATTTACTATGCATACCACTTAAGGTAGACTAGAAACCTCCCAACCTTAGAGCTCTTTCTCCATAACTCACCCCCGAGAAGAGGTCTTTTCTTCCAGTGATAGACAACCCTTTGTCTAACCTAAATCAACTTATTCCTATTTTCGTAGGCTTTCCCTTTATTTCATCCACAATGATACTTTTAAAACTATCTTTTAGGCTTTCCGACTTTATTCCACCTCTTCCCAGAAATTTCCTCTTTACTGGGGTAATTTTTAGATTTTTATCTCCAATCTAATTTTAGTACTTACATTATTCCTTCCAAGTATTTTTGGATGTTTGAGAAAGTCTTACAACCTTATCCATCCTCATGGATTTGGTTTCGATATATCTAAACATAATCTAGTAATTGCACATTAATTTCCATTTTATTTTATTAACTTTAAATAATAAAATAAATTCCACATAATTTTTTTCCATTGGGGTCCATTGTACCCTTTTGGAATTGTTCAAATGTCTAATAAAATCATAGAAAACTAGGGATATTACATATTCCCCCTCTAAAACAAAACAACGTCCTCGATGTTGTAAAGAAAAAATAAAAAAAAATCATTGTTTAAATAGTGATGGATATTTTTCCATCATATCTTCCTCTCTCTCCAAAGTAGCCTCTTCGAGTGCAAAGTGCCTCCACTACACTTTCACCTTGACCAGTGTTCTATTCCAGAGCTCAATTTCTTCCCGTGCGAAGATTTAAAGTGGATCTGGAAGGAACTCCCCTTCTTGTTCCACTTATATCACATTCCAATCAATAACATGAGTAGTGTCATACACATATTCTTTTAACAACGAAACATGAAATACATCGTGAACCTTAATGTGACTGGGCAAAGCCACTTTATATGCAATTGGTCCAACCCTTTCTAGCACTTCAAAAGGTCCACAGTAACTTGGAGTTAGTTTTGCACCACTTCCAGTGTGAAAAGTACTCTTCTTGGGATTTTAGGTAAATATCATCCACGTTGAATTCTCTATGAATTCTCTTTTTTCTGCATAACTTTTATGCCTGTCCTGTGCTATTTTGATATTTTGTTGAATTTTCTTCACAACATTTTCCATTTCCTGCAAGGCTTCCAGTCCAAGTATTAGTCTTTCTTCAAGTTGACTCCAACTTAGAGGGGTATGACACCTTCTACCATAAAGTGCTTCAAAATGACTCATTTTTATGGAATCTTGGTAGTTATTATTGTAGGAAAATTCTGCTAAGTGTAGAAATTCCTCCCAGTTTGTTGGTCTATCTATGACATACATCCTTAACATGTCCTACAAAATCTGGTTTGTTCTTTCAGTTTGGTGATCAGTTTGGGGATGGTAGGTAGTACTAAAATTTAATTTGGTACCCATGCCTCCAAAAAAACTCCTCCAAAATTTTGTGGTAAACTTTGCATCTCTATCTGAAATGATCATCTTAGGAATACCATGCAATTTTAAAATCTCCATGAATACGTTTTCTACTTGACTTATACCAAAGGTAGATTGTGCAGGTATAAAGTGAGCAGCTTTAGTCAAATTATCCACTATTACCATGATTGAGTCATGTTGATATTTAGTCCTTGGTAAACAAGTAATAAAATCCATGGAAACAGTCTCTCACTTCCATTCTAGAATGGGTAAAGGATTAAGCCATCCAACCGGATGCTGATGTTCTACCATCACTTGTTGACATTCTATTCACGTAGCCAAATAATTTGCCACATCCTTTTTCTTACCAAGCCAGAACAGGTTCTTTATTAAGACTAAAATTAATTTCTAGTATTTGGGATGTCCAACATAGGGTCTCTTATGCTACTCATCTAGAATTTGTTTCTTTAAGGAGTCTACATCAGGAATGTATAATCTATCTTTATAACAAATCAATTCCCTCTAGCTCTGTGTATACCCTTTCATATATTTTTTTATAATTTGTGCCTATAGCTTTTCATATTTTTGGTCTTGTCTCACTACTTCTTGTATTAGTCCTTCTATGTCAAATTTGGCACTACTTCCAACATTACTCACACTTTTCCAAGAATTTCTTCGTGATGCATCTGCAATCTTGTTTTCCTTCCCCTTTATACGTATGATCTCCATGTCAAACTCACTAACGAAGGAAAACCACCAAGCTTGCCTAGCATTCAAATCAGTTTGTGTGAAGAAATATTTTAAACTGATTTGATATGTCATCAATATAAACTTTTTTCCTAAAAGGTAATGTCTCCACATCTTTAAAGCATGTATTACAATAGCGAGTTCTAAATCATAAACACTATAATTTTGTTCATGTTTCTCGAGTTTTATGGATTCATAGGCTATAAAAAAGTTTTCTTGTAGTATCACCCCTCCTAACCCCTCTCCACAAGCATCTTTACATACTACAAATTCCTGATCTGGATCAACAATATTTAAAATAGGTGTTGTTGTAAGTTTCAGTTTTAGTTGGTCAAAACTATTTTGGCATTTTTCATTCCATTCAAACATAACTCCTTTTCTCTATAGAGATGTAATAGGGTAAGCTAAGGCTGCAAATATCTCTACAAACCTCCTATAATATCCTACAATTCCCATGAATGATCTCACAGAGGACACATCAGTAGGTACATACCACTCTCTTATTGCTTTTATTTTTTCTGGGTCTACTGCTAACCCCTTATCTGAAATTATATGAGCCAGGTACTGAATTTTATCTTCGAAAAATTCACATTTGATAAGATTAGCATAGAATTTTTTTTCTCTGAATGTTTGTAAAACAATTCTAAGGCATTTTTTATGCTCACCTTCATTCTTAGAATAAATCATAGTGTCATCAATAAGTAGCAGTACGAATTTGTCCAAGTACTTATTTAAGACATTGTTCATTAAGCACATAAAATTAGTATATGCATTAGTCAAACCAAATGTTAGGACCACAAACTCATAGTGTCCATACCTGGTTCTAAATGCAGTTTTACTTATGTCTTAATCTTTAATTATTACTTGATGGTATTCTATCCTTAGATGAATTTTTGAAAAGATTGTTGCTCCTCTAGCTTGGTCGAAGAGATCATCTATCCTAGGTAAAGGATATATGTTCTTGATTGTTACTCGATTCAATTGACGATAGTCTATACACATTCTGAAAGTACTGTCTTTCTTCTTCACAAACAACACTAGTTCTCCCCATGGGGATACACTTGGTCTGAGGTAACCTCTATCTAGAAACTCCTATAGCTGCATCTTCAACTCCATCAACTCTGGAGTACTCATTCTGTACGGAGCTCTAGACACTAGTGTTGCTCCCAGAACTAAGTCAACTGAAATATAAATTTCTCTCCTAGGGGGGAGATGAGAAATTTCATCTAGAAACACAACCTTGAACTCTTTCATAATAGGTAATGTTTTTGAAGGATTCTCTTCATGTTGATGTCCCAATTCTTCTGCATGCACAGAATACACCTGCCAGCTCTTTCTAGCAATTATTTTCAATTAAAGTGCTGAAATTTGTCTCACAGATATGGGTTTAGGTTTTCCTTTTACTATTACATGTTTTCCCTCTCCATTTATGCAATGTTTGGTTTTTTCTAAGCAGTTTAACATGTCTTTCTATTTCCCTAACCAGTCCATTCCTACCAATACATCATAAGATCCTAAAGGTAAAATATTCATATTTAGTTCAGTTTGGTATCCATTCATATTTATGGTTGTCTGGGGTAACTTATGAATCACTTTCCTTTTTGTACTAGTTTCTAACTCAACCAACCATGACTGTTGAAATTTTTCTGACTTTAATTTTCATTTTCTACCTTTTGACAACTGATATAACTTTAAGATGCACCTGGATCTATTAAAATAGAACATGTTTCTAAAAAATCATACCTTCTACTTCAACCATAGTGGACTGGTGTTTTGCTTGACGATCTTCGAGGGTAGCACTGATTTTTTGGATGTTTCTTGCCACATCATTTATATTCGTTGCTTCTCTCAGTACTTGTATTGTCTGTATGTTTCGGTGTGGACAGTCCCTCAGTAAATGAGGTTCTCCACAACCCAAAAACTTTGGAGGTTCTCTCATTTTAACTGATATAACTTGAACTATAACCTTATAAAGATTTAACTTTCATAATGATACATTCCATGAACTGGTATTTTTATATTATTTGAATACTATTTAAATTCTGTTAACTTCTTTTTGAATGTTATTTCATATCTGGTTTCACATTTTTGTTAGACTGTATAGTTCATTTAATGCCGCCAGAATTTATTTTCTTATATATAGAGAGTAGTAGTTAATGGAGCCAATTTCTAGAATAATACTACCGTGTACTATTTATATATGTATATTTATGAAATATCATTCTCCTACTTGTTTCTCTTCCAAATTAAAATAGTAAGGTATACTATTTTTCAATAGGCTTGCACCTACAGTTTTATTGTAATATTTCCATTCATATATCTATCTATATATATGTGTGTGTGTGTGTGTGTGTGTGTATAGTCTCTATCTATACAGGTTGTTCATTTTCTTTCTCTAATGTATGCAGAAGTTATTCTGGTGTATAGCACATTATCTAGTTTGGTATACAATCTAGTTTATAATGCATGCACATTCACTTCTCTTTAGAATTTATTTCCTAACAAACTATACAATTGATAAATGATTTCTAATGCCATTAAATTTACAAAGATCTCAGTCTCCTGTGAGGTACGTAACCTTAGATCTAGACCCAGTACTATGTGTTAGAAATTTTGAGAGTTGGTCTTCACAAAATATGTCTGTATAACAACATAGAATAAACTAGCCTCTTTATGTCTAATTATGTTCAATGTACAGGTCACAAAATTAATTTTCTAAGTCATATAATTTCTACAACATTTACACATGCCCAGACACAGAATTTCATATAGATTCAACTACTTCACCATTTCAATAACACATAATAGAATTAAAATCTCACTTCAAAATTAAATCAAATTAAATTTACTGTGCATACCACTTAAGGTAGACTAGAAACCTCGCAAAATTAGATCTCTTTCTCCACAACTCACCCCTGAGAAGAGATATTTTATTCCAGTGATAGAAAACCCTTTTCATATCTTGAGTCAGCTTATTTAAGCTTCCTTTCCCTAGCCTGTTTCCCTTAACTTCATCCTACTAATTCAAGATGTTGTATTCCTATTTTCCTAGTCTTTCCCTTTATTTCTTCCACACAGGTAAGTTTAAAGCTAGTTTTTCTTCTTTCCATCTTTATTCCACCTCTTCCCAATAGTTTCCTCCTTACTGGGGTATTTTTTATATTTTTATCTCCAATCTAATTTTAGTATTTACTTTATTCCTTCCAAGGATTTTTGGAAGTCTGGGAAAGTCTTACAACCTTTTCCATCCTCATGGATTTCATTTCCAGATCTCTAAACATAATCTAGTCATTGCACATTAATTTCCATTTTATTTTATTAACTTTAAATAATAAAATAAATTCTATATAATTTTTTTCCATTGGGGTCTACTGTACCATTTTGGACTTGTTCAAATGTCTAATAAAAGCATAGAAAACTAGGGATATTACAATGTGGCAAGATGATTGATATAAACAAAGAAAATAAAATGTCAGCATAGAACATAACACCTTAGTAAAATTAGTATTCAACATTCAAGGAAATATTTGCCACAACCATGCCAACTAAGTTACATGCTAAATATATCAAGTTGTAGATTACTTATACAATGTGGGAGTGCAAACAAAACTCCTATAAAATGCCAAATCTAAGTCTAGAATAAAATGAAATGAAGTCAAAAGTATACAATAATAGGATAGCCTTGTATACATGTATATAAATAGATAATGTATAAGGATAAGTGAATAAGTCTAGGGCTAGAGGTCGATGATGTCAATAATACCCAAGTATAATGAGAATTTCTTCAGATAAGAACTACTATTTGGGTCCATTATCTCATATGAATAAGCCAACTAGTATATATCAACTTATTAATGTTTTTCTTATATTTATGGATCACTACAATATAAGTGGATAAATTATAAAGCCAATTCCCTTGTCATTGTGTTCCTCACTTGCAATACAATATATTAGATGTGATTTGGAGCAAATTTCGAACATCAAAAATATGTAGCAATCACCACTAGTAATCCACCAAAAATGTTTATTTTGAAATGTAACTTTTATATTCCAGTTTTTATATGATTATTGAATGGAAAATACACACTGAATTCCAACAACAAACTTCCAATTTGAGGGAACACGTGTGGCCATCCTTAGTCACTCAAACTCAAAACATTAGTGATCATTATAATGAAAAGATAAAATAAGACTAGTTTTGATATGTTTTACAGATTTACATGCAAAGCACCAATATTTTTCCCATATTTATCGTACTTGTAATTTCCAAGATATAAAATATTAATTGATCTTTTACAAAAATACTTGATTCAGTACAAATAAGAATTTAACATATTAAAACAATACCATGAGTGTTTGATCCTCAATTAGTTCAAAATACTTAGCACAAACACTTCAAGAAAGAGAAACAAGTATAGATAAAAGATCCATCAGTTAATTATCAATAAAAAATGATAAGAATTTTATTGAAGTTTGATAAATAATCATAAATATTGACAATCTACTGCAACTGGTTGTGTTGTTCAAAAAGAAATACTACCTGGAGAACTCACCTTCCAAATTTTTTGCTCTATCCATGAAGATTTTTTCTATCCTCGAAACAAAATTCTCATTCAATATTTTAGTTTTTAGAAACTACTGAAAGGCCTTGCAAAATGAAGCAGTGAATTTCATTGATTTTCATCAAACTCTTCAGGTACAGAAAAATAATAGTTTGACATGTGATACACAATTCAAGCAAGTAAAAAAAATTGTACAATATTTCTTAGAATTATTCATGTTAAAAGGAAAATTTTCATATTTCAGATAGAAAAGGCATGTTTAAAGAGATAAAAACATTAGCACACTGGTACTATATTTTGTTACGTGGGTTATTCCCAAAATATGGAGATACCCCAGTAGACATGAATGTTTTCTCAGCAGATGTGCACAAAACAAGTTCCTTGCCAATCAATCGGACAACCACCCCGCTATTCCTTCTAATAGGTGCAACTATTGACTTAGAAAATTTGTACTGAAACATAATTATAATCAATGTAGTGAAACCTTTGTACACAAATATCTCCACATGCAAACCCAAGGATGAACAGATCAAAGAGGCTTGATGGGGTCACATCTCCAAAAGTATCTTACTTCTCTTCCATCCTAAGAATCGCCCTTCTCACAATGTCACCAAGATACATTCCCAAAAATAGTTACAAACTACAAAGAACCATTAAAACTTGTTCAAACTATATGTCAGGTACTCAATAACTCTACAAAGTAGAGCAATGAAAAGTTTCATGCTAGGAATTAGAAATTTTCCTAATCGCCTAGATTTAAATTATTTACATCTAAATAATCATCATAATGGATCCATGGCATATTACCCGACAAGAAATTTCCCCATTCCATGTTGATTACCCAATCAACAAAGCCAATTCTAGGTAGTTCTTGTAGTCCAAACTCTATAAGATTAAATAAAGGTGCAAAATACATATTTATTAATGTATTCAGCAAGAGAAGTATCCATAGCAAGATTATAGAGGGGAAAAATGAATAGAAAAAAGGTGAAAGGTTACCATGCTACCAAATTTTGCAAGTTTTTATTTAGTTATTTCATTTTCTCTCTCTACATAGCATGAATTTTTTCATGTCCCAAGAATTGTTGTAGCCATCACATCTTGATCATAATAGCGTGCTCTGGCAAGTGTTTTGAAAATATCATTAACATAAAATTTCCAAACCAACAGTCAACTTTTAAGAGACTTTTTATGTTACGAACTTACAATCCTTACATCCATTTAAACTATCGAGCTCCCCTATCCCAGAAATGTAGTGGAACATAGCCTAGTATACCTACTTTAGGATCCCAAAATAGAAATCACTCAACTATAGACAACACAACTTCACTGCAAATCATTCCCTCACAATATATTGAATACTTTAAGTACAATGGAAACTCTCACTCAAGATGTAATCTTAATCCCCTTTCCTACAATTGACATGATGCATGATGTCCATGTTCAGTTCAACTTCTAGAAACAAATATCGCCCTAGAAAAATGTGTATATAATATGTTAAAATGAACCACAAAATGGTGTCCTCTTCATAATGGCCCACTAACAGCATCATAATACATGTGAGATAATTGGGCATATATGGGTTCACTTCAGAGAAAATGTTCCTTCTTTAAGACAATTACCTAATTTGTCATTCGTCGAACATCCTACTTCCATTTCAGATTCTAAATGGTCTGTGACTTATTCTTTGGTATCCACATTCATCTACTCAATATGTACGTAATGGTTACAATTCAAATTTTTCATGAAAGAAAAGAGACATACCTCCACACTGAAAGTGAAATCAACAAGATCAATGAGGTTTGAAAATGACAAAAATTACATTTTCATTTGTCAAATATAACATAATGACTTTTAAAAAGTATATAATTGCAAGGAATGAGATATTCATTAACTAATATGTTGTTCCCAAAACATCTCAAGACTCGAGAGGAATAACCCAAAATTTTTGAATCATCCTAAACCAAGATTTAATGTGCTCCAAATTGCTATAAAATAGAGTAATCTCATAAAAAAATTGTTTCTAGACATTCTCCTATATACATGCAGTCAAGTGATTTTACACCTGGGGTGAAAGTGTAGAAAAATTATAGATATCCACCCTTACATAAATTTGAAGAATTGTAAATCTAAGATATGATTGTACTTCTCAACCATTTGGCACCTAAATATTTATTCCTAGCCATATGTGCCACATGTGAATCCAATAGATTTGGAGCACCCCTTACAGATTCCTATGTGGCTTCAGTTCAAGTGTCATGAGCAGTATGGAACACTAGAGACTTTGATGGAAACAAACTACATATTTTCCTATTTTTGGTTACAATAAAACACTCACATTGTTTGTTTGAAATAAGGGTCAAAAATTAAGAGAGGGCATCATAAAAGTGTCTAAATATCCACCACTTCAATGTTATTTTATAAGGAAAATAAGTTAAGAATTTGAGGAAAATATCTTCATATTAAAAAAGAGAGCAGAACAAAAATAAAAAAAAATCATGCTTCAAATTTATCACAAAGTACAGATGAAAAACATGTTAGAGTTCCTTGGGTCATGTTCAATGAACACTCTAGGCACAAATATAGGCATGTTAATTATTGATCGAAGAAGAATTTTAAGATTGGTCATGTAATATCAGATATTAGAGGTGAAAAAAATTTCCCCATTCATAGTCATGCATGTGCACCAATTTTCTTTCTTCCTAATAAAGAAAGTGAACACAAATAAAAGTATAGAAACCTTACTATGAACCGTTGATTTAAGAATTAAGGGGTAAAACTCACCGTGTCTTCAATTTGAAATCCTTTTGTCCATTTAACGAGTATGCTTGAATAAATGGACAACTACTTCATTAGAAAATGGAAAGTAAACCCAATCTCCCTTTCTACTTTTGAAGGAGTCTGGAAACCATCACCTTCACTTTACACAAAAGCATCTAGTTATGATGAAATAAAACCAAATAGTTCCTGCATACATTGAAATATATTAAGAAAAGCATAGGGCTTACTTCAAAAAACTATAACTAGACCCTAAATTCATGCACCTTTTGAATTATTATGAGCATTGCATGTTATGGGTGAGTAGTGATGGTATCCAAGTTGGAAATGAAAAAATACATAAAAAAGCATTAAACACTTCAACTCGTAAAAGGCCAATATTCCGAGTTAGCATGGTTTAAAACGAAACAAGATTGGTATGCATGTTTGTATGCTCAAGTAGCGTGGCCACATATATGATATGATACTTATCGGCTTGGTCAAATAAGGTCAAAATGGTAACGAACAAGAAATTCTTTTGTGATAAAGGTATGCATTTTACCTACCTTGGTTGTTCCTGTCATTATATGTGAAGGAATAGACACTTATGCAAAGTTGAGATTCATAATTCTTCCACCTTCAAGATGAACTTTAAATACCCTAAAAATCATCCCACCCATATCCAATTCATAATATGTTCCCTTCTCATCCCCACAAAAATCATGGAAAACAATCATTGATACATGTGCATTATGAAACTGTACTCAATCAAATCCTCAAATGCAAAAAAAAGTGAACAAATTTAAACACTTAAAAATAGTAAATAAATTTAATCCCACACATCGGGATGTGTTCTGGTGGTTGGGACAAGTTGTCAACATGAAAATAATCCAGGTTCAAACAATATCTATTCTAGTCAAGTTTGATGGTTGCTAGTTTTAAAGTGGGACCATGCTAATGCAGAGATGGGGTTCATAATGCAATCATACTTACCATAAAAACACTTTATGTCTTCCCAACAACATCCATAAGAAATGGCTACAACAAATCCATTCAAATATGTTTTTATAAATTTTGTTCTGCCTACTCCTCAACATAAATAAAGGGAACCCTATGAAGAACAAATTCCCCAGATAATCTGCTCATGATTAGGTCATTGACAATCAAAAGTATAAAAAATTTTAAACACTCCCATGAGAATCTCAAAATTTGGACATGAGGATATAATTATATACCACAAAGATCACAAAACGTGACACAGATGAGCTCTTAATATAAGATGATTAGGAATGAGAATAATAAATGAATCATTTTCGCATTATAATCCCCATAATTGGGATAAAGAAGATATACAATACTATGTTGTTGATGGATTCTTAAGGCACTACTACTAGTGATCTGATACTCCCCCTTAGGGAAAAGTATGGAGCTAAAGGCATTTAACATTATATTTTTTCATTTATTTTTTCACATAATTGGTGCTAAACACTTTCCACACCATTTACAAGGAGATCAGTACAACTGAATCTGAGAAAATCCCTAGGAAAAAACCTAATTAAATACATATTTAAAATTGTGAAATATGTGTTATCTGTGACTAGCCTATAATACAGCATTGTTCGATCAAAAAAATATATGCTTTAAGAACTAGAATAACTCATGCTGGCAGCAAATTCTGGAAGCTCTTTATAGCTAAAATAAATTTGTGAGCACGTCCATTAATTATCTTCATAAATGGAATAAGAGGAAACAATGACTTCAAATCCAATACCAGATCGATCATTGGAAAACTTAATTATGATATGTTGATCTATTTCCTCTCCAAGGAGTTCCACAATAGCCAACTGCCAATAATTTCTAAATTTAGGGTAGTGCTCATAAAGACCGTCATCTATGGCAATAATTGCTCTCATCATTTTGTTTGTTGCATCACTCTTCACCCTGCCACCCACTATGCATGTAACTCCATCTATAAAAATCTTCTTGAGTATTCCCATAATGCCACTTGCTGCCAACCAAGTTGCTCTATTTGTGACTAAATCATAGACTTCCACAATCAACCTTCGTACTTTAAAAGGGACATTTTAAATCCAAAATATTTATTTATATATTAATTCTACATAAAGTGTTAAAAGGTCATTCAAATAATGAGTCATATGACAATTAATATTGAGATAAACATGGTAATAACCCATAAAACATCTTTCATAACTTTACCAACTTCTCTCAAATCTGTAGATTCATCTTGATGCATGGCTAAGACAAGTGGGGTCCTACAATAGACAATAATGTTTTGTAATGGAGACTTGCAAGAAGATAATAAACATGAAATGCTTAGCATATATTAGGAGATGTTGAAAGATGAAATCCCCAGTTTTTTTTAACAATTGTAGCAACTTGGAATGAAATGTGCATTACAATCAGATTTATCCATAAAATATTTTTCAAGGATTTATAAAGCTCAATTCAACAAACTGATGCAATAGGTTATGTTAGACATGGTTCGTTTCTTGCACGTGTCGAACATATTTCTTGCATTTCAGATGAGTTTGTGTCTTATGCTTTGGTCTCTACATTCATTTACTCAATATGTACCTAATGGTTACAAGTGAAATTGTGAATGGAAGAAAAAATACCTACCTCCACACTAAGAACATAATCAACAAGATCAATGAGGTTTGAAAATGACTAACGTTACATTGTCATTTGTCAAATCTAACTTACCTAATTTGAACAAGTATATAATTGCAAGGAATGGGATATTCATTAAATAGTAAGTTGTTCCTAAAACATCCCAAGACTCGAGATAAATAACCAAAAAATTTTGAATCATCCGAAACCAAGATCTAATATGGTCTAAATTGCTACAAAATAGAGAAATCTCATAAAAGCTTGTTTCCAGAAAATCTCCTGTATACATGCAGTCAAGTGATTCTAAACCTCATATGAAAGTGTAGAAAAATTATAGATATCCACCCTTACATAAATTTGAGGTTTTGTAAATCTAATATATAATTTTACTTCTCAACCATTTGGCCCCTAAATTCTTCTTCCTAGCCATATCTGCCACATGGAAATTTTGAGCACCACTTACATATTACTATGTGGTTTGAGTTCAAGGCTTTAGGTCAAGTCTTCCTGATTGGTTGTAGAGTAAACATTTTACATTTAAGGCATGGTTATAGTTTACTATTAAAAAAAGGGTAACAACATCTGAAATTCTATAAACACTATCAATATGTGGGGAGAATTTATGTTATTTATCATAAGTTAATGAAATTGATAATTTGCTTGGCATGTATTGTATGTTCAGGAATGTCGGATTCCAAGTGAATATATTAACAACGCACTATGAAAATAATATCCTTCCATGCTTGGAAGAGCAATAAATAGTGGTTAGAGTATTCCAGAGAAACTTGATTTTCAATAAAAAGTTAAAAAGATGCTAAACACTCCCACAAGGATCCCAAAAAATGGACCCGGGGGCATAATGATATCCCATGAGGATAAAAAATTAGAAACACATGAGCTCTTAATATAAGATGATTAAGAATAAGAATAATAAATGAATCATTTTCCCATTATAATTCTCACAATTGGGATAAAGAATATATAAAATACTATCTTGTTGATGGATTCTTGAAGCACTACTATTAGTGATATGATACTCCCACTTTGGGAAAAGTATGGAGTTGAATCCATTTTACATAATATATTTTCCTTTCTTTTTTCACATAATTGATGATAAACACTTTCCTCACCATTCACAAGGAGATCAATACAATTTAATCTGAGAAAATTCCTAGGAAAAACTCTAATTAAATACAACTTGAAAATTGTGAAATATGTTCTATCTATAGCCAACCTATAATACAACATGGTATGATAAAAACAATATATGCTTTACGAATTGTAATAAATCCTACTGACAACAAATTCTAGAATTTTTTTACAGCTAAAATCAATTTGCTTTTTAGAACATGTCCATTAATTATCTACATCAATGGAATGAGAGGAAAAAATGATTGCAGCTCCAATGCCAAATCCATCATCGGAGATATTAATGATGATATTTTGAGCTATTTCGTCTCCAAGGATTTCCACATAGCCAACTGAAAATAGTTTCTAAATTAAGGATAGTGCTCATAAAGACCACCATGTATGGAAATAATTGGTCTCTTCATTTTGTTTGTTGCATCACTCTTCACCCTACCACCCACTACACCTAGAGCTCCATATCTACCAATCTTCTTGAGTATTCCCACAATGCCACATATTGCCAACCGAGCTTCTCTTTTTGTGACTAAATCACAGACTTCCACAATCAACCTTCGTACTTTAAAAGGGACATTTAAAATTTGCAATTTTTAAATTTTTGTATATATTAAGTCTACATAAAATGCTAAAATATCATTCAAATAATGAGTCGTATAAAAATTAATATTGAAATAATCATGATACTTACCCCTAAAACATCTTTCATAACTTTACCAACTTCTCTCAAATCTACAGATTAATCTTGATGCATGGTTGAGACAAATTGAGTCCAGCAATAGACAATAATGTTTTGTAATGGAGAGTTGCAAGAAGATAATAAACATGAACTACTTAAAATATATAGGGAGATGCTAAAATATTAAATCCCCAATTGTTTTTAACAATTGTAGCAACTTCAAAAATATGTGCATTGCAATCAGAGATATCCATAAAATATTTTCCAAGGATTTCTAAAGCTCAATTCAACAAACTAATACAATAGGTTATGTTAGGCATGATTTATTTTTTACATGTTTGGCACAGAAATGAAGTTAGAGTAGAGTGTTGAAATCACTCTATTGTTCAAACATGATAGAATCATATTGGAGACATGAGATACAACCATCAATGTAGATTGCAATTTTTAGATGCTTACAAGGTTCAAGCTCAAAAGGGAAGAAGGAAAACCGGTGGAAGTAGGAGGGTCTCACAAGGAGACAAAGAAAATGAGAGAAATATTTCCACAATCTTCACCACCTATTTCACCTCCTAAAGAAGCAGAAGCTCCATTAAGCATGCCTCATGAGGAAGGAGAAATTCATGAAGAATTTGACCCTAAGGAAGAAGAAAGAGTGTTTAGGAAAGTGTTTCTTGACATGACTGAGAAGGTTAGAATTATTTATCAAGAAAGGAATGAGAGATTGGAAGGAGAAGGATCTAAACTCCAAAAGGAATGTTAATCTTATTTAGGAGGTCAACATGATGAAGACAAGTCAAATAAGGAAAATGGAGTAAATGGATGAAATTGAGAGCCACCATATTCATTGTCATCATCATCATCAGCAGCATCTTCTACCGCTTCTTCAGTACATCAGCCACACAATTCTAAGAGCACTGGTAAATATCCTTTATTAAAACTTGATGTTATGCTGGAATTGCCAATGTTTAATGGTGAAGTAAATGTAGACAAGCTAGATAATTGGATTTGAAAATTGAAGGTCTATTTAAGAATACAGAACCTTCAAGATAAGGATACAAAAATTCAATTAGCTTCTTCGAGAATGGAAGATGCAACATTTGTTTGGTGGGAAGCGAAGACATAGGAGGAAATCAAGAAACATTGTAAGATTATTCTATCATTGTTAGATTTTATTGCTACTATTAATTGCCAGTTTTATCCATTAGCTCATATGAAGAAAGCCATCATGAAATAACATAAATTTGGGCAGTTAAAGGGACAAAATTTACAATAATAAACCTAGGAATTTAGGAGAAGATCTCTTTTATTAGGGGTGGATTTGCAGAGGCAAGACACTTTGGTAAATTATGTAGGATGCTTACATAGCTACCTAAAACATATTATTCTCATGTTTAACCCCACTAGTCTAGATGAAGTTTTTGTTCAGCCCAGGCATCTAGAAGCTAGAGGGAAGAACATTCCTGAAGAGGGTATGAAGAAAAATTTTAAGGGTAAATCCAAGGAGAAAACCCCAAAAGGTAATAACAAAAAGAATGCATCTATTAAGAAATATAGATAAAAAGTGACTTGTAGAGATTGTTCAAAACAAGGCCATGACGAAACTCATTGTTGGAAATTACATACATAATTGAGGACAAAGAAACCCATTGACAAAGGGAAACATAAAATCGTTGCCACAGCTCAACATGACTTAGGGTCTGATTCAGGTGATGAGACTAAAATTACAACCATGGGATTGAAGAATATGAAGGAAAAAGTAATTTAAACTAAACCCAGTACCAGTACATCAAACTGTCACATAAACACTCCAAATGAAGAAAAAAGAATAGAATTGTTTCATGTGAGGGTCATGTCCAAGCATACCAGGATTGACACACTGTTTGATAGTGGGTCACAAGAAAACTTGATCTCTGAAGATTTGGTCACAAAACTTAACCTTGATTCAATACCAAATCCAAAACCATATCCATTGGGTTGGATTTGCAAGGATGCAAATCTACAGGTTACAAGGAAACGTATATTGAGGTTTGTAATGACTACAATCTTTGTTGACACGGTTGAATTCGATGTTTTTCCACTTGACATAACGGGTATTTTATTAGGGAGTCATTACTTGTATGATAGGAAAATGATCTTCTATCGTCATGAGAAAAAGTATCATTTATTCAAAAACGGCAAGGAGTTCATTGTTAGAGCACACCTCAAGAAGACGAATATTGCTTTGGTAAATGCTGGAAAGGTAAAGAGGCTAGTAAATTCAAGTAAGAATTTTTTTCTTCCTGTGATTAAGCCGAAAGTTGATATTAAACATGAATATTTTGAGGGATGTGATCCTAAGTTTAAATCAGAATTATATGATGTGGTTAATGGGCATCATGAGATGTTTCAGGAGACAACATGATTGCCTCCAAAAAGGGAAATTCAACATGAGATTCAGTTGCAGCATGATTGTCCTCTACCAAACATCGGTATGCATTGCTTGTTGATAATGGAGAATGCTGAAATAAAGAGGCAAATGAAAGAGATGTTGGATAAAGGTATGATAAGGCCAAGCACCTCACCATGAGGTTCACCCATAATCTTGATACCAATGAAAGATGGGACTTGGCGCATGTGTGTATATTTTCGAGATTTGATCAAAATTATGGTAAAGAATTGTTACCCACTCCGAAGAATAGATGATTTTATTGATCAGTTGAAAGAAGAAAATTTTTTCACTCAGTTATATTTATGAAGTGGATATCATCAAGTAAGAATTACACAAAGTATTATATGGAAAACTACATTAAAATCCAAACAAGGACTCTTTGAGTGGCTAGTTATGCCTTCTGGTTTATGTAATGCACTGACAACTTTTATGTAGGTTGTGGTTAATGTTTTACGACCATTCCCTGATGAATTTCTTATTTTGTATTTATGACATTTTTATTTTTAGTAAAACAAGAGAATATCATGTCTTGCATGTAAATAGAGTGCTTGATATTTTGAAGAA
Organism: Pinus albicaulis; assembly: GCA_034641835.2. NCBI lineage: Eukaryota > Viridiplantae > Streptophyta > Pinopsida > Pinales > Pinaceae > Pinus > Pinus albicaulis. Next base: position 1,326,519,583 of record CM076580.1, read on the forward strand.
AGAGAAATTGTTTCTTGAGATGTCAACATGTGAGTTTGGAAATAATTCTTTGGTCTATTTGGGACATATTGTAGGAGGAGAATTGAGGATTGATCCTTATAAACTGGAGGAAATTTTGAATTGGCCCACACCCAAAAAAGTTACTGAGCTAAGAAATTTCTTAGGTGCAGCTCAATATTGGAGGAAATTAATTGCTAACTTTTCTTCCATCCAAGCTCCTATGCATGCATTGACAAGTGTGAAGAAAGGCTTCCAATGGGGAGGCAAAAATTGACAAGATTTCGAAGCTTTAAATACAATATTAGTTCAGCTCGAATCCTTTCACTACCAAATTTGAGACATCCATTTGAGATACAAACCAATGCCAGTGACTATGCCATGGGCGCAGTCCTTTTGTGTCATGGTAAGCCTATCACCTTTCATTCAGAAACTTTTAATGGTGTTGTGACTAATTATCCTACATCTGAAAAATAAATATATTTGTTGGTAAAAATTGTCAAGTGGAAACACTACTTAATGGGTAAAGAGACTATTATAGACATCGATCACCAACCATTACAGTACTTGCGGTTGAAAGAAAAATTGTAGCAATCTAGACATTTCAGGTGGATGGTATTTATTCAACAATTTCACTTGGTTATAAGGTACAAAAAACATATATTCAATAAAGTTGCATATATTCTTGTGAGATCAATCATTAATGTTTCAAATTTACTGAAAAATGATTTTGTTGTACATGAGAGTTACATAGAACAATAAGCACATGAGATTGATTTCAAAGATGTGTATGCTAGTTTGAGTGAAGAGAATCAAGTTGAAGAAAGAGATTAGCACATGCATAAAAAAAAATTGTTTCATTTGGGAAATATATGTATTCCACAAGGAGAGAGGCTAAATGTCATGAGAGAAGCTCATCATTCTCTTATTTTTGGCCACTTTTGAGTAATAAAAACAATGGCGCATCTACAAAGGTATTGTTATTGGCCTCACATGATAGATACTGTGTCATGTTTTATAAGAGGTTTCTATTTGTGCAACAAGTAAGCCTAGTAATAGGATGCTTGGATTGTACACGACACTACCAATACCATCAAGGCCATGGGAGAGCGTCTCCATGGGCTTTGTTGGAGGTATACCTATGTCAAGAAAGAAACATGATTATCTTTTAGTAGTTGTGTATAGATTCAATAAAATGTGTATAATTATGCCATGTAAGAAGACCATTACTGTTGAACATACCGCTGAACTTTATTTTCAAACTGTTTGGGTTCATTTTGGATTGCCCACTTCTATTGTTAGTGACAGGGATTCAAGGTTCATCACGAATTTTTCATCAATTCTATGGATAATGATGGACAAAAAATTAAAAAAAAGTACTACTTTTCATCCATAAACAGATTGAAAAACCGAAGTGGTGAACATAATAGTTGTGCATATATTGAGAGGATAGTGCAGCAAACATCCTAACTTGTGGGATGAACAACTGCATTACATTCAACATGCTTACATCTAGGCAAAGCACTCTTCAACACAAACCTCACCTTTTGAAGCATGCTTTGGGTATTTTCAAAAATTGCCATTAGAATTCATCATTGGGAAGGATGTTTCTATTGATGGCCATAGCGATATTAATAAGGCTCGAAATTTCATTGAGAAAATTCAGATGATACATCAACAAGTTCAAGAAAAACTTGAGAAAAGTCAAAGAAAATACAAAGAGAGGCATGAAAAAAGTTTGGTTCATCACAAGTTTCGAGAGGGAGATGAGGGATGGTTGCACATTAGCAAAGAAAATATACAAGGGGGATGTAAAAAAACTCAAACCGATTCGCAATTTTCCTTTCAAGATCATAAAAAAAGTTGGTAATAATGCATTCCAACTTGATTTTCCTTCTTACATGAAAATGTATTCAGTTGTTAATGTTGAAAAATTACACTTGTATGAGCCTCCTTTGATCGATGATCAAGGAAGTTTTGTTCAAATACCTTTTATTTAATATTTCTCGCCAGATGTTTTGGACGAGCTCAAAGAAGATACAATTCTTGATAGGAGGACAAGATCATCAAAGAGGGGAAGTATTTACTACCTTCGAGTTGGTCTCAAAGGAACTAAACCAAGAAAGGAAAAATGGTTGGATATTGGAAAGGTGAGGGAGTTGTACAATCATCTACTGAATAGGAAATCAAGTATTTTGGGGTACAAAAGCTTCCCAATGGGGAGGAATGATTAGGAGTTCATAAATTTTACTCAAAATTCAGAGTTATAGGACTGGATTGAAACTAGGATGGTTGTATAGATCTCTTCTTTCTGATTTTGGGGCCATGAACGGCTCAAAAGACTGATGTTGTATGAGGAATATATTGTGTTCTGATCGAAATGGAAAACATGTTCACAACCGGATTGATGAGCACTGTGGGATTCTAAGAAGAACCCGTTGAAGGCTGAACGGAAGGGCAACTGAATGAGAGATCAATGAGGACTGTCATATCAACAGTGCAGTTTAAATTAAAAATAGAGAAATTTCACACATTGGCATATTTTATGTTTACGGCTAAGTCATTGCTAATCATTTGTTATATCTTGCGATGTGATGAAGAGTGACCACGTGTCGGCACAACGGTCCAGCACATATCGCATATGATACAGGATAACGTTAAGGAGGAGAGTTGGATCCTTGAAACGGTGAAGTGAGATAAACCGTGGATGTTTTGATGTTGTGATATGACATCATCATTGCAACTTTGCATCGGTAATTTTATTATTTAGCATGGATGTTATTTTTTATATTCTACGACATGCGATGTCAAAAAAACTCTGAAATGTGATATGGTTTTGAGGCTGTATATTGCGATGAGCTAAGGATTACTGATAGATAGTTGGTTAAAAACTACTAAAGTTAAGATAAAAGGATCACTGTTGAAATTCTTCCATATGTATGTGGGATATAAGCCGCCAACGGTTCCTGGAAGACGTCAACAAACCACAGTCAACCATTTAACTATAGTCAGGAGCGGATGTTCTGCTAACTGTTAAAACCACTAACGGTTCAGGGTGCACATGTGGCCACTACAATAACCATAGCACTTAATGTGCTTCTGAATAGGCAAAGCAAATAGGGTCATTCCAAATTTGGTGATCATCCCTAATTTAACTCAAGTTAACTGGAGTTCTCCACATTTAGCGGAGTTTGTCTAGGAGATATTGGGTAAAAGTGTAGGAGGCTTAATTTTCAACTAGTCAAAGTGAATGAAGAGTCATTCTTGACTGATTGGAGCATTCTAAATCCATTGGTGTAGAGGAAAAATCCATTAGAGCACTGTAGCTACATGTAATAGCAAAATTTTGAGCATAATGAATGATGGACAAGCCATTGGGAACTGGACCGACAGATGTAGCTCAGGAGGGGTGAATTTCTTCAACATGTCTATTGTGAAAACTTAATGTGGTGAATTATTTATCTATACTACAGTATTGTTCAGTGTTATTTAAACTTATTTTATGCTTCTAATTCACTAAAGTTCATCTATAATTCATGGAAAAAATCCTTAATCCTTATGCAACCTAATGAACCAACTATGCACACATTTTTAAAACTGAAAGACCCTTAGCACAAGAAAACTAATACAGTCATTTCATATCCTCCATGCTTAGTCTTCTTTTGGTATTTTTGCTAACTCCTTCCTATGGAATATCCATTTAAGAACTCTCTACACTTTTTTATTCTAAATACAATTTACTCACTTTATTCTTCTGATAACTTTATTGTTATTCCTTCACTCTCTATTGAAATGTTCCTTGTCATAATATTGAATTTCAAATATTCGTTATTTCTACTTGTAATCATTAATTAATCTACAATTAACTTAAGTAAAGACAATTACCTCGTGTTCAATCTTCTCTTGAATAGACAATTGTCGCTACAAAATTATTTTTACCATTGTCATTTTTTTTTTGTTGAACTCCCTCTTTAATACCTTTCTTTCTGCTCATAAATTTGGTTATCTTGAATTACATATCTGATTTATGTACTTAACTCAATGATATCCTTCTCAAATCCTTCATGAATGAATTCTTTGGAACTTTTCTTATTATTCCTATGACTTTCCTTTGAATCCTTTCCATGACTAATAACAATTATCCTCACCTCTTCTTCCTGTGAACTCTTACTGTCTACTAGTGAGATACAAGAAGCCCTTTCTGTAAAAATCATTTCACTTTTCACCCGTACCAAATCATCCTCTTGGTATCTTCTCTTCTCTAGGTTCTCTGCAGTGGAACCTCTTATTGAATACTCTTGTTCCTCAACCTTCAAGCCGTTGGATACTACATCCTCAAGTGCTCATTCTTCTTACTTTTACTATCCTTTTCTATCACAATTTATTCATCCAAGTGATTTTCTTACTATTTCTCCTTTGAAATAGCTTACCTGCTATGGAAGATGCTATCAATTCAGCCCTAAAAACACAAATATTTTAATTACTAAGTTAACAGAAACACGATATTCAATTTTATAAGATGCGTAACGAGATATCATCTTCCATTATTTTCAAAACCAATTCCTCTCCAACCAATACATGTGGTTTTTTTTCTCAAAATCACATCAACACTTCACTCCTTTGCAATCACATCACTTAATGTTGTAAGTTTAATTTTTGTTTTCAACCTCTCTTCATTTTCAATCTATATTCAAACCTAGATATTCCATTTGTACATGGATAAAGTCTTATTTGATCTCTATTCCATATACATCCCATGGGTATTTTTCCAACCTCTTCATTTACCTTCTAGAGCTATTTTCCCCTTCCACATAGAAATGGTTAAAATTCCACTTATTATTTAACAATAAGCTTGACCAATCCATGGTGGAATAAACTACGATGATGATATTTACCTTTTATTTGTACTTTCTCAGTCATATTGATAAAAATATTGAATAAATAGCTAGAAAATCTGAGTGGCTTAGTAGCAGTGAAATGCCCCAATAACATGACATGGTACTGGTACAGCCTTGACAATCTCCCTTCACATGTAAAATATTTCATAATTAACTTCATAAATGGGGAATATTTATCAAATAAATTCCTGAAATGAAAGGTATGCTTAGGATCATCCTTGAAATGAGGTTTTAGAAGCATTTTATAGTTTTAAAGGTCCAATTCCATCCCTTTGAAACATATTTCTCCATGGTTTGGGATACCTTTTGTTGTAGCAATAACATCTATTGATATGTTGAACTCAAATCCCATTATGATGGCCTTGTCTCTCCTGAAGCTAGTGTAAAAAAGGGTTGTCAATTGAGAATGAAAACCGACCTCCTTGATCCTCTCACAAAACCTCAAACAACCACTATTTTCAAAACATCCCTTGGAAAAATGAGAGGCATTGATTTCTTACAGGATATATGGTTGAAACCTGGAATGGTGGCCTCCCTTAGAAATCTTTTTTTCATGTGCCATAGTGTTTTTCAACAAGATAAAACCCTAGATAGATGTAGTGGGTAGGGAAAGTGAATATTTAGGAAAACAGGGGATAGTGGTAGGGTGATATTAGGGGCAGAAATCGAGTGGAAGGAAGATGGAGAAAACACCCTAAAAAATTGGGGAGGTAGGGTAATGATTTGGCTTTACACTGCAACTGAAATTTTTGAAAATGGGCATGAGGAAGGTGCCAAAATGGTCGAAACATAGGGATTTTCTTGTCTTTTGCAAAAATGTAGTGAAAATTAGGGTTTTAATGAAATTGATGGTGTTAAGTCCCTATATTAATAGTGTAGTCCCTTACTATGTTAGTGTAGCCCCACTTATTGTTATTTTTGTACCCCTCTAACCCCCATATTGTTATTATTGTGCCCTTACATTATTATTGTTAGGTCGGCTAGGATTACATTGTGGCCCTGCTAGGATTATATTGTGGCCCCATGGACTCCTATATATAGGAGGTTTTGTTCATTTCTATCATCCAAGAATTGTTAATTCATGTAATGTATTGGAGGTTTCCCCCTCAAAGTGGCTTATTTCTAAGGTGTTGATATCTCATTTCTTCTATTTTTGGAGCTGGTTACACAACATTTTCTATCAGAGCTTTGGATTCTAGGGTTTCGCTGCTCCAAACAGGTTATTGTGACATTTTAGCTATAAATTTTTTTCTATGAAGTTTCAGAAGCCGAAATTTTTAAGGTGTGAAGCCGAAATCCTGAGAAATCTTTTCTAAAAATTTTAGATCTTGGTTCGCAATATTTGCAGAGATATCATCTGTGGAAGTTAGGTCTTGTTTCAGGCTCCTAAATAGGTCATTGTGAAATTTTCACTATAAATTTTTTTGTACGAAGGTTCAGAGTCTGAAATTCATATGGTGTGAAGCCGACATCCTGAGGAAATTTTTTAAAAAATTTCATAGCTTGGTTCACAACATTTTTGGAGATATGATCTGTGGAAGGTAGTGCTTTTTCAGGCTCCTGAATTTCATCTCAAAGAGGTGATCGTGGGAAATGTTCAATAAATCTCTCTCTGGGCATCGAATTGGAGTGCCGTGAACATTGGTTGCAATTAAACAGACTTTAGTTTCTTGGCTATCAATTTCAGAGACAAAACATGAAACAGTGACACGTGGAAAGTCGTACAAGTTCGCTCTACTCAACCAGTCCATAATTAGGTCATTGTGGGAGATTGGACACAAATTTGTATTGGAGAATCAAAATCAGGTCAGACCTGTGGCATTCAAAAGAGAATTCATAGGGCTACTTCAGTGCTGAATTTCAAATATTGAGGAGTCATAATCACAAAGATAATCCAATTCCAATATCGATCTCCTCAAAAGCAAGTAAAAGGTGTGTATTGTTTTTCCCGAATTGCATAAATCTTGTTTGAAAAATTAGTTTGAAGTGATTCCAAGGGCCTCTTGAGCATATATTTCAGTATTTAGTTCTAAAATGCCTCCTAAAAATAATTCAACACCCATTAAGCCCTCAGAAATCTATACTATGATGCATGAAGTGGGAGAATTGCAGTATGAGATATCAAAATTACGGTACCAAGTGCAACAAATTTCGGTCTTATGAAGAGCAACTGAAGCTGACATAGATGGTTTAAAATAAGAAATGGAGGCCAAGTTGGATGGTTTTAAGGATAAAATAATAGCTAATATGGATGAAAAATTAGTGGAAGATGACATCGAGCATCAACAACAAGTTCTCCAACTCTCAAAGGATAACCTAACTTTGGTGCAGAATCTAATGAAACAACAGGAATATCAACATCACATCGAAAGAAGTTCTAAAGCAATAAAAAAAAAAATAACTCAACAAGTACGATCAATTTCAGAGTATCTCAGCAAGTGGAAGAACTTTCCTGTAGAAGATTCCACATGGGAGGATGAGAATTTTATACAGAAGCATCAAGAAATAATCAAGCGTTGAGGACAACACTTGTTTGAAGGAGAGGGGCATGTTAAGTCCCTATATTAATAGTGTAGTCCTTATTATGTAGTGTAGCCCCACTCATTGTTATTTTTGTACCCCTCAACCCCCATATTTTTATTATTGTGCCTTGCATTATTATTGTTAGGTTGGCTAGGATTACATTGTGGCCCCACAGTTATATTGTGGCCCCATGGACTCCTATATATAGAAGGAGGTTTTTTTCATTTGTATCATCCAAGAATTGTTCATTCTTGTAATATATTGGAGGTTTCCCCCTCGAAGTGGCTTATTTCTAAGGTGTTGATATCTCATTTCTTCTATTTTTGGAGCTAGTTACACAACAGATGGAAACAAGGGTTGTGAGTGATGTTCATTGTTAGGGCATGGTGTATGAAGGTTGTATGAATTTTATAGATGGTTATATTATGGTTTTATCTGCTAAAATAAAACAAATATGGAAAAGAACAAAAACGTAGTGGTAATAACCTAATGAGGGAAACCACTTATTTGCTGACAAAATTTTACATAAGAGAGATATGGAGGGTGTCAACTTAATTTTTAGGTGTATGAATCTTTGTGCATGTTTTTTGAATTTTGGATGACTAATTTGGATCTCAAACACCAAAATTGTAGCACATGCCAGAAGCATAGTGAAACACCTCAAAAGCATAGTGCAATACCTCCAGAAGCATAACAGAGAAATTTAGGTACAAATTTTCTTGTTTTTATTCAATCCTTGATAGCTGTGGAGTATTATTGTAAGAAGAGAGGAGCTCTATCGAAAAAAAATGATAAAATGAGTGAAGAATCATGTTTTTCTTTTATAACAATCACAAAAATTTCTTTTTTGTCTTCTAGTGAAATCAAAAGCTCTTTCGATGAAATTTAGTTTTTGAAAACATTTAGTCAAGAAACACACTTTATTTGAGGAAAGAAAAAGTTCCTTTACTTATTTCACTATGTTTACTAAAACCCTATGTAAATGAATTATATGGTGAAAATGAGGTTTATTTCGCCTTCTTTCATGACATAATTGACTCTTATGGTGGTGAAACAAATGAGACCTAGAGTTTAACCTAGATGAAGGTGTGGTCAATGACCTTAGACCCTAGATGATGATAGATGAATTGAAATATAAAATTATGATGACCATGAATGGAGTGAAGGGACTAGAATTTTAGACCTAGACACATTCAGTGAACAAAATTTTATTTGAAATTTGACTTGAAACATGAAATTTTGACCTAGGAGCATTGTAAAGTAAACATGAAAAGAGCTTTTTTCATAAGTGAACATTAATACACTAACATTGGGGAAGCATAAAAACCTCTCCCTTGTTCCATTATACTAACCAATCACATCTTCATGGCCTCAAATTGTTCCTTAAATAAACCATCAATTTATTATGTCCTTCTTCAGCGATATTACAAAGCTAAAACATTTTCTTATTAAAATTGGCCACAAATGGGTTTTACAATGTTCACACAACATGGCGCTCTAGTTTTCGTACAAATGCAAGAATTATACAACTACAACTACTCAAGAAACAATGCGAGAAAAAACTATAGGCTATAGGAATATTTACTTCATTCTCAAGAGCATTGTTCCTAGCCTTAGGGGAATACATAACCAAACAAAAACATTTCATTCAAACCAACAAGGCATGACTGCATCCAAACATATGCTCTATGTTTTTCTCTAATAATGCTCAATCACCACACACTCGCCCACCAAAAAAGAACATGCACTCCTTCACAGATTTTAAAGCATTCCAACAAATCACAATGATTTATGGCTTGAATATGTGGGTTCTTAATATAACTCGATGGATTAAGAACACACTTTCAAGGATAATAAATACACAAGAATGAACCCAAATTTACCCACAGTCCATAAGCAGGAATTTATGGAACCCATGCTTCATCACATGATCTCTAACCCATACACACGGGTAAATATATTTTCAAATCCACATTAATTTTAAAGAAAAAAATTGTTTTGATACAAAGGCATACCGACATGACACATTAAAATTCGTACCATGAACAAATTTCTAAAAACGGAAATATAGAAGAATATGTGACCATAGAAAATTTTTTAGATAGAAATCGATTTATCCACATACCAAAAACATATTAATCATATAAAAATGGATAATTACACAACCACAAAGATATTTAAACAAAATGTGACATATACTAAGCTCCCTAGATTTATAATGTGGGCATGTCCAACCAAGACTGTCATCCTCTACCTCTTCTCCTAACACTCGAGCTCCTCCTCTTTTCTTCCACTACAATTATTCTTTGATATCACACACTCTTATTCTCAAACACTCTTTTTTTTATAAAGAAAGCTAACATTGATAACCAAGAGTCACAAGTGATGGTTTGTTTCCCCTTCTCCCAAAATAAGGGAAACTGAAATTACATTTACATCCTAATGAAAATATCTACAAAACATTTAAAATCTCTCCCAACATCATCATGTGATTATCTGTTAGGTCCGCATATTACTAGTATAGTCCCTTATTGTTGTTAGTGTAACCCCTTTATTGTTATTATTGTACCCCTGTAACCCCCATATTGTTATTATTTTTCCATTAAATTATTATTGTTAGGTCGGCTATGATTACATTGTTGCCCCATGGACCCTTATATATAGAAAGGAGGTTTTGTAATTTGAATCATCCAAGAATTGTTCATTTATGTAATGTATTGGAGGTTTCCCCCTCGAAGTGGCTTATTTCTAAGGCGTTGGTATCTATTGTATTCTATTTTTGGAGCTGGTTTGACAACATTTGGTATCAGAGCTTTGGATTGTAGAGTTTTGCTACTCCAAATAGGTCATTGTGGAATTTTCACTATAACTTGTTTTGTACGAAGGATCAAAAGCTGAAATTTTTAGGGTGTGAATCAGAAATCGTAGGGAACATCGTCAAAAAATTTCAGAGCTTCATTCGCAATATCTTTGGAGATATGATTTGTGGAAGGTAGGGCTTTTTGCAGGCTCCTGAATTTTACTTAAACAGGTCATCGCAGAATCTTCGCTATAATTTTTTTTCTACGAAGCTTCAAAAGCTGAAATTTTTAGGGCACGCAGCCAAGGGCCTGAGGAACATCTTCACAAAATTTTAGAGCTTGGTTTGCAATATTTTCAGAGATATGATTTGTGGAAGTGAGGTCTTTTTTAGGCTCCCTAATTTCATCTCAACGAGGTGATTGAGGGAATATATTCAAAACTCTCCCTCTGAGCATCAGATTGGAATTCTACAAAAAGTGGCAGGAAGTAAATGGACTGTAGTTTCCTATCTATAAATTTCAGAACCAACAGAGAAAATAGTGACATGTGGAAAGTTGTACAAGTTCACTCTACTGAACTAGTCCATAATTAGGTCATTGTGGGACATTTGACATAAATTTTCCTTAAATAATCCAAATCAATTCAGACCTGTGCATTTGAAAGAAGCTACAGAGGACTACTACATGGCCAAATTTTAGATATTGAGGATCTTCAGTTATAGAGATAATTCAATTTCAATATAGAGCTTTGCAAAAGTAAGTAAAAGGTGTGTATTTTTTTTTTCTAAATTGCATAATTCTTGTCTGAAGAATCAAGTTGAATTTATTCCAAGAGCATATTGTAGAATATGTATCAGTATTGGTTTCTAAAATGGCCCCTAAAAATAATTCAACACCAATTAAGCCCTTAGAAGGCTCTACTATGACTCATGAAGATGAATAATGGCAACATGCCATATCAAAAATACAAGAGCAAGTGCAACAAATTTCGTTCTCACAAAGAACAACAAACATGACATGGAAGTTTTGAATGAAGGTGTGGAAACTAAGATGGATGGTTTGAAGAAAGCTGTGGAATCTAAGATAGATGGCATGGAAGCTGGCATTCAATCTAAGATGGATGACATGAAAGCTAAGATTGATGAAAAGATAGAAAAAATGAAGAATGATCTAAAAGCAGACATGGGAGGTTTGACAAAGTTGATACAAGAAATGTTTCCTAATGGTGAAAAGATAGTAGATGAAACTCATGATATGAACAAAATAAATGTTAATCGTGATTTCATAAACTCTAATGTTGGTGCGAAGAACCACCATATTCCAAAAATGGATATGAGGAAATTTGATGTAAAGGATCTTGTAACATGGATATTACAGATGGAGCAATATTTTGATCTCCATAATGTGCAAAACAGACAAAAGGTACGTATTTCAACTTTACATTTAGAACAAAATACATTTGTATGGTATCGATGGCTTTGCTCTCGTAAAACAATTGTCATGTGATCAATTTTTACAGAGGAAATGATAGAACAATATGAGGATACAAAGAGCAACACCTTCTTTAGCCAATTGATAAATCTTAAACAAAAGGGTTTAGTGGGGGAGCACATCGGGGACTTCCAAAAATTGAATATAAGGGTAACTGATATTCCAAAGGAACACGGGATTGATCTCTTGATACGTACTTTAAAGGATAACATCCAACATTAAGTTGGCATTTTGGAACCTGATTCATTGGATAAGGCATTCAAGTTGGCAAGAAAAATTGAATGTAAAATTATGGTGACAAGGAAGCCTACCACTCACTTCTATAAAGAAGGAAGTGTTGCTACGCCTATATTTCCACAACCTACAAGGTTGACACCAAAAAAATTAGAAGAAAAAAGAGAAAAAGGGATTTGCTACAGTTGTGATAGAAAATACACTAAAGGTCATAAGTGTGCCGAGAAGAAATTATTTTACATATATTGTGAAGAGGGAGAAAATGAACAATAATAGGATATACACCAGGAACCAACCCTAGAAGAGGAAGAAATGAGTCCGGCCATATCATGTAATGCATTGGTAGGAATTACCACTCCTCAAAATCTAAAGATAGAAGGACATATCAAGAAGAAAAAGGTAATAGTGTTGATTGATTCAGGTAGTACCCATAATTTAATTCATTGTAAGGTAGCCAAGGAATTGAATTATTTCCTTTACCCAGCACGAGAATGTCAAGTGATGGTTGCAAATGGAGGAACTGTAAATTGCTTTGGAAAATGTAATAATATCAAGCTAACCATGGGGGAATATGTATTGAATAGTCCAATGCTTTCCATTCCTATGGGAGGTGTTGATGTTGTACTTGGAGTACAATGGTTACAATTTTTGGGGACGATAGCTTTTAATTTTCAAGAAATTTTCTTGAATTTTTTTTTAGAAGGAAATAAATTTGAATTACAAGGTATCACAGGGAAGCTGGGAAAGATAATAAGCTCTAATGTTATGAAAAAGGTTCTAAAGAAATAACAACGAGGCATAATTGCACAATTATGTTCACTAGAAGTTCTAACATCAAAATCATCTATTTCTACAGATCTCCAAAAAGTCTTGGACAATCATTCCAAGGTTTTGAAACTCATAAAGGACCCCCACCTATTGGTGATCATGATCATTCTATTCATTTGATTCCAGGAAGTGTTCCTCCAAAAATCAGGCTTTATAGATATCCTTATATCGAAAAGAGTGAAATTGAACATATGATTACAGAAATGTTAGAGGTAGGTATAATTTATCCTAGTCAAAGTTCTTTCGATGCTCCTGCAGTATTGGTAAACAAGAAATATGGATCATGGCGCATGTGTATGGATTATATGGAGCTCAATAAGCTCACCATTAAAGTTAAATTTCCCATTCCTCCAATTGATGAATTATTGGATGAATTACATGAAGCAATTTATTTTACCAAGTTGGATCTTCATTTAGGATATCATCAAATTAGAATGAAGACTGAAGATATTCCAAAAACAACATTTCGAACTCATGAGGGTCATTATGAATTTTTGGTCATGCCTTTTGGACTTACCAATGCACCTTCTACATTTCAAGGGTTGATGAATTCCATTTTCAAACCCTTCCTTAGAAAATTTGTGCTAGTATTTTTTGATGATATACTAATCTATAGCTGGTCTTGGAAGGATCATGTTGAACATGTTGACAGGGTGCTCAAACTATTGCAGGAGAAACAATTATATGCAAAAAAATCCAAATGTTTCTTTGGAGTACAAGAGGTGTAATATTTGGGTCATATTGTATCTCACGAGGGTGTGAAAGTAGACCCTAACAAAATTAAAGCCATTAAGGAATGGAAAGTCCCCACAACCATAAAGAAGTTGCGAGGATTTCTCGGGTTAACAGGGTATTATCGCATGTTTTTTAAGAATTATGGGAGAATAGCAGCACCTCTAACAACATTATTGAAGAAAGATGCATTTTCATGGACTCCTGAAGCAACTAAGGCCTTTGAACGTCTTAAAGAGGCAATGTGCCTAGCACCGGTCTTAGCTACACCAGACTTCACAAAAACCCTTATTGTGGAATGTGATGCCTCAGGAAATGGAATTGGTGCAGTTTTAATGCAGGAAGGAAGACCCATTGCTTTTGAAAGTCGTCCAATCAAAGGAAAGTATTTACAAAAACCTATTTATGAGAAGGAAATGTTAACAATACTGCATGCACTAAAGAAATGGAGAACTTACCTAATGGGAAGACACTTCAAGGTAAAAAATGATCATGATAGTCTTAAACACTTTTTGGAACAAAGACTATCTTCAGAAGAGCAGCAAAAATGGGTCACAAAGATGTTGGGTTATGACTTTGGAATAATATACAAAAAAGGGAAGCTAAATGTTGTTGGAGATGCACTCTCAAGAAAGAATGAAGAGGTGGAAGCATTGCTTTGTGCCATTTCTATTATCCAACCAGATTGGATAACCGAAGCAAGAGATGAATGGAAGAAGGATGAAGAAGTGTGGAAACTCATTCAAAAGTTGCAGCAAGATCCTAGTACATCTGATACATTTAGTTGGAAAAATGATTCCTTATGGTACAAATATCACTTATATCTTTGTAAGAATTCCCAACTAAAACAAAAGATTCTTTTGTAATTACACACCTCTCCTTTAGGAGGTCACTGAGGATTTTTAAAAACTTACCACACGGTGAAGAAATATTTTTTTTGGGATTGACTTAAATCTGATATTCAAAAGTTTGTGGCGGAATGTTTGGTTTGCCAGCAGAATAAAGTTGAGACAATTAAGACCCAGAGTCTTCTACAAACTTTATCCGTTCCAAGTCAACATTGGGAGGAGATTTCAATGGATTTTATCACAGGTTTACCTAATTCCAAAGGAAACAGTGTCATCATTGTGGTAGTTGATAGACTTACCAAGTATGCACGTTTTTGTGCATTATCTCATCCATTTAAAGCAAGTACAATTGCTACTACATTTATGGACACAATTCAAAAGCTACATGGAAACTCAAGGGTTATTGTAAGCGACAGAGATCCCATTTCTACTGGAAATTTTTGAATAGAGTTATTTTCTTGTTTGGGTACTCAATTACCTCATAGCTCATATTATCATCATCAATTCGATGGTCAAAATGAGATAGTAAATAAATGTTTGGAAATATATCTTTTTTGTTTTGTATTTGATAAACAAACACAATGGGTCAAGTGGTTACCTCTTGCAGAATGGTGGTATAACACTTCCTTCCTTATTGCAGCAAAAATGACCCCATTTATGGCACTTCATGGATATCATCCGCCATCCATCACATCATATTTAAGAGAAAATTCAAAGGTTCAAGCAGTGGAACATCCCATCGAGCATGAACAAGAAGTTCTCCAACTCTTAAAGGACAACTTGAATTTGGCACAAAATCAAATGAAACAACATGCAGATCAACATTGCAACGAGAGAAGTTTTGATGTAGGAGACTGGGTATTTTTACAGCTATAACCATACAGACAAATGTCCCTCAAGCAAGCTAAGAAAGATAATAAATTATCGCCAAAGTACTATGGTCCTCAGAAGGTGTTACAAAAGATTGGTAAAATGGCATATAAATTTGAGCTTCCTGCTTCTTCACGAGTGCATCCAGTTTTCATGTTTCATGATTAAAGAAGGTTATAGGTGAAAATATTACAATTCGAACAATATTTCCAGAACTTTATGAGGAAGGAAAAATCATATTGGAACCTGAAGCAGTCACAGAAACAAGAACTTGACAACTACGGAATCAATCAATTTTAGAGTATCTCATCAAGTGGAACAACTTACCCACTAAAGATTCTACATGGGAGGATGAGAATTTTATATAGAAGCACCCAAATCTACTCAAGCGTTGAGGACAACACTTTTTTGAAGGAGAGGGGAATATTAGGTCCCTATATTACTAGTATAGTCCCTTATTGTTGTTAGTGTAACCCCCTTATTGTTATTATTGTACCCCTATAACCCCCATATTGTTATTATTGTTCCCTTTAATTAATATTGTTAGGTCAGCTAGGATTACATTGTGGCCCCATGGACTCCTATATATAGAAAAGAGGTTTTTTAATTTGAATCATCCAAGAATTGTTCATTTATGTAATGTACTTGAGTTTTCCCCGTCGAAGTGGCTTATTTCTAAGGTGTTTATATCTCTTTTCTTCTATTTTTGGAGCTGGTTTCTCAACATTATCCAATCATTTTGGTAAGATTTGGTCCAATCTTCATCAAAATTTGTGCTCCATCTATGCACTTGCATAAAATAATATACTAGTTGAAACCTAATTGGGGGGGAATGTGATGAATGCACTATGTTTCATGGTATGGTTTTCAAGATGATAATAATTTTGGTGGAGTCATAGATATTGAAAATAATGGTATTTTCTTTATTCACAGTGAGAATAGGTAGAGAATTATTTGAAACTGAAGAGGAAAAATTTAAAGAATTTATTAAATACATTTCTTATTCTCGCGCCAAAGTTAGGAATTAAATATACTTATGTATCACCAAAGTTTTTTTCCCTTCAGGAAAGGAATTGGTAGCTTATGCGTAGTTTCCTATATCACAGTTTCAATACTATGAGATTGTGGACCTTAGGTGCCCAACTAGAAGATCCAGTTGCAAGTTTGTGTCATGTATTGTTTAAATTTGATGCTGATTAAAGAGGAATTTTCCACTTGCAACCAAAGAATTCTTTTCTCCATAATATAATATGACGAGATGAGAGCATTCGTATCAAATTACGTTATGAAGTTTCATATTTGTGGCATGTGGTGGAATTCATAGAGGAAAGTGTTTTCTTGAACTTTTATAAATAATTAAAGTAATGGAATAGTAGATATGTATTATAAAGCTTTGGAGAAGAAGGTAAGAATAACCACATTACTACAATATCATATGTAATCAAGCTTTAATTCAAAGCATGAGTCCGTCTATGTGAATGAATGCGCAGTGTAGAGTATTCCTATAGTGTTGGAATGAGTGTGGAAAAGAATATAACGGGTGTATAGTTTCCAATATGTTGATAATATACACCACATGGAAATAAATTCCCTTTCCTTGTTAAATAATGACAACAATTAATGATAATAATGTAATTATCTTGGTAAATCTACTTTTATCGTTTAGGTAGTTGTGTAACTATAGGGATTTATGTAATGAAATGTTTTAATATTAAAGTGGTAATTTCCCAGGAGACTTGATGTAATTTTTTGGAGATTCATTTTGACCTAAAGCAATAAGAATTGCAAACCCTCACCTCATGGAGGCTTCCCTGACACACTGTTGAAAGAATGTTTAAGGTGTAATATCCCTTTTTTTATCCTTTTATTTAGACAACTAAGAATGGTAAAGGTTAAGTGGGCCTAAAGGAAAACTATATATGGACATATTAATTTTGAATTAAATAAAATTTTAATTTAGTTATTGTACAAATACTACAATAAATTGGAGACAAGGATTTCAAATCCATGAGGATGGAATAAAATCCTAAGACTTTCCCAAAACTCTCCAAAAATCCTTGGAGGAAAATAAAATAAAATAAAATATTAGATGGGAGATACGAGTCGAATAAATACCTTATTAAAGTGAAAAGTTACTAAGAAGAGGTGAGAATAAAACTAGAAAGAGGAAAAAGCTAGTTTTAAAGAGATTTTGTGGAAAAAAAAAATTAAAGCCTAGGCTAAGGGAAAACAACATCCCAAATTAACTGGACAAAGTTATCCAAACATGATGAGGGAAAGAAAGTTTAAATAAGCTATTCCTAGTTAGACAAGGGGTTTTCTAAATAGTGGACGAATTAATCTCTACTTGAGGGGAGCTATGGATTAAGCTCAAGGTTGGGTGGAAAATAATCTTTACCAGATTCGGTATGCACATTCTATTAAAATTTGTATTATGATTTCTGTTATATTTTATGAAATTTTGATGTATTCAGATATGGTTATGTTTATGAGTTAGAATTGAAATATTTAATCCTTGAATTATAAATTAGGTGTATAGTATGTTGTGTTCGGAAATGAATAGTTGTCATATGTACTTAACACAATTTTAACTATAGCAACTATAGTTAATTATTCTGTATGGTTACATAAACTGAAATAAATATTTTGACCAACATACAAAATCTCTGAACCTCGAGGGAAGGGTCTAAATCTGTTGTTAGGTCCCTGTTATAAATTTTATTATAGATATAGAGAACATAATTTAGACCAACTATACTCATAACTGTACAGAGAGATTTGAATAAAACATAGTTTAGTTATGTAAACATATGTTGGAATTATGTATATACAGTTGAGAGGTGAACTACAAATTTAATAATGAAATTATAAATTTGTAAAATAAATAGATACTTCAGATTTAAATTCCATAATTCCTACTCTCTGCCCATTTATACATATAGAGATAGATATGTAGCGAAAATACTATGTTTAAATTTTATATAATAGTTTTGACATAAAAGAAGTTCTGCTTACAAAGGTGAATATAAAAACTTAATACACTTAAATTAAAAATATCAGTTACAATAGTTAATTACATCTTCACTGAAAGTCATCCATTTAATAATTTCAGTTATAGAATGTAGAGTTTAAATTCGTAAATATCATTGGATATAGATTATTGGAATCTATATAATTGGATCACCAACATGGAAAGAGACGAAATGTGTCGTCATTTCTACTCATTGTAGTTGGAAGTAACTTTATTAGAATTGAAGGAAATATAAAATACTTACAGATAAATATATAGAGTTGTGTTAGAATAACACCAAGAGGAATAAAAGAAATTATAAAACATAGAAAACTTATATAAGAATTAATATTTCAAATTATACATGTCTAAGGAACTTGAAGGATTGGAATTCATCCTGCATAGGACAACAGTAACATATTAAGTTAAGAAAATTTAAAAGAACTGCAAAAATGAGAGTATTGTAATTAATTCAAATGAAAAAGCTGAGAAATTAGTTACTTATGAGGAGAACTATAACCTAGTACAGGGTATCAGGGAAGAATTGAGGAAATTATGAAAATTTGGAAAAGTGGTTTTTCTAGGGTCAGATATAAAAACTAAAAAATTATTCTAAGAAATTCACAAAAAGGAAATTCAACTTAGAATACTATCTTGTTATAAGAAATCAAAACCTGAGTTATACTCTCGATATTTTACAGGATTATAGTATAAACATATTAAACTAATAAATGGTAGAGTCTTACCATAGCCATAGAAATAGGGGATACGTGCATGAATTGAATTCATAATTAAGTTAAAAAGACAAATTTTCATACCTTTTTCTTCACGAAGTACCAAAGTGGTAAATAAATCGAATTAATTATATTTGAGGTTGCGAATGTAATTAACATTGTACAGACTATGCATAGATAGGAATTTTATTTAAATTGAAATTCTTAATCTAGGTCCAAACGAAAATTAATAAACCTCTGTCAAATATAAATGGAAGTAAACTTTGAAGCACTTGATGACAAACTAAGGATACCCTCTTGAAAGAAATTAAAATCTTAAAAATTCGAAAAAGAGTATTTCAATTTGAGATCAAAATACATTAATAATTTGATACAAGAATCGTCTTTACTAATGCAACCATGATTCGAGAATATAAATACATAGAAAATTTTGATATTGCATTTACAGTTGGGGTTCAATACGAAGGTACTGGAATTGTCAATTGGTTTTCATAAAATTTTACAAAAATTGTAATGAAAATTTGAGATATTCAAATAAAATAACAATATACCATAAGAGAAGAACGTTTTATAGTTATCCAAATGGATTTTAGTTAATCAAAATACTTGTATAGTGGAGAAGTGGGGAATTGGAAATTACTGAGTTCCTATATGAGTAATGAAAATGAGAAACAATGCTTTAATCCAAAATCAAGATGATTGTGTTAATGATAATAAATTAAAAAGCTTAAATTAGAAAACCCAATAACAATGGGCATACATTAATCCTAGCAAATAATGACTTCTTATTGGAGGGCTGAATAGATTTGGGGAAAAAGCTATTCTAACATCTAACAAAAAATTCTAAACGTAAGGAGAAGATCCTTCATCATTCAGAGGAGAAGTCAAATCGATTTGGGGAAATCCTATTCTACCATTCAATTTGAAATTCTAAACAAATGGACTAAAAATATCTGAGAATGAAAAACCCAGAACCAAGAGATTATGCGTTCAAAAAAAGTTACAAATTTTGAAGGCTGAAACCCCACGAAATTTTTGAACACAAGGATATGTTGAGACAGAACGTAAGTAAGGCAGAAGAATGCCTTCGTTTTTCCGTAATAAAACCCCTGAGAACCAAACTCAAATTCTTCGTTAATTGTAGTGAGATTCCAGAACATATAATGCATAAGAAAACAAAATTAGAACGAGGGATAGAATACCGAAAATGAAATTTAAAAACGATTATGTGAATGCAGAGCCATAGATCGATGGAAAATAAATACAATGGGAGACTATACCAATTACCTTAACAAGTTTGAAGCATAGAGTATCACTATAAACTTGAATGAGGATTTTAATTCGTAGCTAACATGTTTCCATATTGATAACCAAATAATTGATAAATGTACAAGAGAGAGATCTATGTACGTTTTTTCACAAATTAAAAATGACATAAACAAAACTGTAAACCCTACCATAGTCAATTCAAATTGGAGGGAATGTGAATTAATATACATCATTTAAACTACAACAGATCAACCCTACAACTGTCTCTATCATAATCAATCCCATGTGATGATCAAGTGTCAGAGGTAGGAAGATTTAATGCGTGGGAAAAACAAAACGATAAAAATTAAGGGATATGTAGTTGTTCTGGCTGTTCAGTTTAACTATCTGTAAGTTTTTTTTTTTTTTTTTTTCTGAGTAAGAATAAATCTATTAAGTAAAGAAATATAGTACAATCAGAGCTTGCATAAAAGTGAAGCAAGAGAGCAGGGGAGCCGGAAATGATAGAGTATCAACCTCGGCCCCCATGAATATCCATGACATAAGCAAAAATAATGGAAAGTACATAAAGTCAAGAACTAGACTAGGGAGTCGACCCAGAATGGGTGGATTCTCCCAATCGACATTTTTTCCCTTTCTTTTTACTGACTGTGACCCAGCCATTGAGAGCTGGCTGGACGGGAACCACCTGCAAACTAATCTGCGCAGAAGGAGGTGTCTCCTTATCTGAATCTGAGGATGACGATTCATGAGTGCGCTTCTGTGAAGTCGGAGGAGCCATGGGATCCGCCGGGCGAGCTGGTGGTGCGTCCCTAGGGGGGTTCTGATTCTACTCTTCCACCTCTATATCCTCCTCGTCAGAGCTAGAAAAATCTATGTCGTCCATTGGAGGTCTATCACAGGGTTTCCAATTCTTGGATTTGGATTTGCGCGGGATGTTCCTCTTTTTGTCGAGAAATGTCACACAAGAGTTCTGAAGATGCCCAGTCTGATGGCAGTGGCAACATTTGAAAGCAGTATTCTCATAGTCTAAATTTTGTGTCCAATGAAAGTCCCAAATTTTGAGGTTGATCTAATCAGGCAGCCCTTTACTAATGTTTATTTCTGCGCATATTCTGCCATAAGTGTATATTCCTTTCTCTCCTCGAAAGGTGTCCATTGCCAAGAAGCGGCCTAATGTATCCCCAATTCCTTGGAAGATAGGAAAATGCCACAGATGAGCAGGGAGATTTGAAATATGGACCCAGATGGGCAGCTTGGTGATGACAGTCGATGAGGGATCGAAATCAGGGAACCAGGTGGTGAGGAAAAGACCTGTTGATCCCCAGAACCAAGGGCCTCCTGTTAAGGCTTTCTTGTAGTCATCGCTGAAGGAAAATGCAACAATGAAGAAGCCTTTCGAGCAGAAGAAGACCTTGCAGTTTTTGGTCCAGTTGGAGTGAAGCCACTGGTAAAGATCGGCCGTACGAGGCCATAGACCGTTAAATCTGCAGATGATAGTTGTTTCTGCAAACGTCTCGTATTGATCATCCAGAGATGGATGAGAGATTTCAATGGAGGGAGTGTCCTCCATTTTATCCACCAGGAAAGGCTTGGGAGCCTCCGCTGGTTTGACAGACTGTGGTTGGGCAGCGTCTTTGCGGACTGCATCTTTATAAGAGAAAGAAGGGGCAGCAGAGGTATGCCCAATGGAACCCCCTCTTAAACGAAAGGAAGCTACAACAGAAGCATCTTTAAAAATGTTGTAAAAAGATAGGAGGTGGCGATTCATAAGTTGCTTACCCTTATAAAGCAGTCTTAGGTAGGAGGAGGGGATCCCCAGACGGCGCTCCAGTTTTGGTAGAAGGTCCTGTACAAGATCTGCTGAGCTTACCCATAACATCGTTGTCTTACCTGAGATTTTGACTTGGATCTGAAATGTGTGTGTTTCTTCAGGCATATCTGATTGGATTGGGATAGGAGACTGCTTCCAACAAACAGAAAACCGATCCATGTCCAGATTTGGAATCAGATCAAGCGGACTCGGTAAGCATATCCGCTGCATGCGTTTGGGAGAGAAGAAATCTGTCAGATCTGCAATGTCTTCTATGCCCACATTGTGAGCATATATAGAATCGGCGCCGTTAGAGCTGACTAGAACGTTAGCCAGGAAAGCAGCCACATAGGCGGCTGCAACATCAGTGCCCAGGGAGCCGTCCTTGCGCGAGGGTTTGAATGGGTTTGAAGCTTGCCGATTCAAAACTGCTACCCTGACGATGAGAATGGCTATCTTTGGCTTTGCTACAAGCGTTGAGGTGTGGCTAACATCCATGAAGGCGGCCGCTCCAAAACTATCTGAAGCATTTTCAGGAGATGTTGCCGCCCAGCCGTCGGTGCTATAACCTCCAGGTATACTCCTGAGCTGAAGCATGCATTCGCGCAGGTTCCAGTCTTCGGTCTGGAGCATGAAAAGAAGGCGGCCAGCCCTCAGCATGGACGGGTCGACGCAGACCTGAGAAACCTCACTATAAACCCTAATATCCTCTTTCGCCATCGTAGCTCTGGAAAAAAAACAATTTAACTATCTGTAAGTTGAATTTAATGCACATAGATGTTATCTAACATTAGAAATTAACCATATATTATGTAATACTAATGAAGGATATATCTAAATCCATAGACAAAGTTGTAAATCACCAATGTTATACAAACCTTTAAGGTTATGAAGACGGGATATGTCATCCGAATATGGAGGTAAGTATAGGGTGATATAGGAATTGGGTAATACCAATTATTGTTGCCAATTGAATATATTAGGAATATGATTATTCATATTAATATCCATGTGGAGTGTTCCATAGGGAAACATATATTACATAACATATGACATATAGGTATTTGAAATCATTTACAAGTATGGGATATAAAATATGGAGGACTAGGATAGCACTTTAGACCAAAAATATATAGTTTATGGAAATCACAAAGGTCATTGCAAATGTGTAAGATATATGTATATATATCGTAAGTGTTGAGAATTTGACATTGGATATAGATTACCTGTGTTTAATTGTATTATAAATTCATTATATATATATATACTATAATTCCTAATACTATAATGGTATGAAATAAAATTAGAAATGTATGCATTCATTGATATTAAAATTAAATGAAACGTATAGAAGACGAATTAAGGATGATGCCTTTGTGAATTAAAGGTACTAAATGTCCTTGAACACATTCAGGGGTATGAATGAAGTTACTGATAAATTAAGGATAAGACAAATATAAGAACAAAAATAAATTTCAGTAGTGAAAATCTGTACGATTATATTATTGCGATAATATTTAAGGATGAAAGTGTCAAAACAGAAGTATGAAGTACTATAAATAGAAAAAAATTGAGTAAGTGGAGTTGTTACAAATGTTATTAGAGCACATGTTGAAAACACTGGCCCTATGTATCCCAACATAGGAAAAAAATATTCTGTAGTGAATAATTGTAAATAATTATTATTATTATTAGAATTTTGTATATTAATTAAATTTTGTGTGCAGTGACTGAAGTGCAGGAATAGTTACAACTATTTTTATGATAACGAAGAAGAGTTGTACATGGATCTAGGGGGTGCAGGAGATCCATCAGATCAAAATGCTTAGTTGTTGTACATGATAAGGAATACACAACATGAAATGGTTTAGCTAAGGACTAGTAATGAATGATTGTTGCAGGATAGTGATTACCAAGAGAGGTTGATCATGGAATTAACCTCATTTTCTAGTCATGAAAGTGAATACCTTGAAAAAGAAGAGAAAATAAGTTGAACCCAACTCAGAAGGGTCTCAAAGTGGGGAAGAATCTAGATCTAAATCTATAAAGTAAAAGGAGTTCTAAGGGGAATTCTGCAAAATCAAACCTCCAAATTTTGATGGTGAAAAGGAGGAGGATGTGGATGCTTGGCTCCTGAATATAGTCAAATACTTCAAGGTATATGAATACATAAGTAATTTGAAAGCCATATTAGCAATTTACCAACTACAAGGTAAAGAGACACTTTGGTGGGAAGAGTCAAAACTGGTATATGTGCTGGATGAAAAAACTATTACTCGGGAAGACTTTCAAGAAAATTTGAAGTATAGATACCTGAATGAGAGGTATTATCATGATAAAGGGAAGGAATTTCATGAGCTTAGATTAGGAAAACTCACAATTGATGAATTTGTTAAACATTTATGAACTTGCTTAGCTATGTTCCTTATATCAGGGAATAAAAGGCGAAAGTACAAATATTTTTGAAATGCTTACCTATTATCTACAAAGAGAGTATTGAATTTGATAATAAAAAAAAAAATGGATGAAGTTGTTCACAAAGAAAGGTTATGCTATCAACAGTTTAAAGGGACAAATGATCAATTGAAAACCTGGAAAAATAAAGAGAAAGGGAGAGGAGAGAAAGATCAAAACCAGTATATCTGAAAAACTTTGGGAAAAACCACCAGAGAAAGAAATTTAACAAAAGTGGAAAAAACCAACCAACACAATCACATACTAGTTCTAAATAAATGGAGATAAATAGCAAAAAGGAAAGTATGGTAAAAGCGAAAGAACCATTAGAGTAATGGGATTGTGAAGAACCTCACATGCTACGTGACTTCCCACACAATACAAGAACATTAAAGTAGTACGAGAGGAAACTATAGTAAATGACATTGCTCGCAACATTCCTAGGAACAATCCTACATTAGAAGATATACAGACTAAACACCAATCAACCATGATAGAAATTAAATGTATGATTGTTGAAAAACAGGTTTCTTTTTTAATAGATGAAGAGAAATTTTAAGTTATGTCAGTCCAGAGATAGTGGAAAAGTGTAAGCTAAATTCTTAAAAATTTCAGCAAGCATGGTTAGTGCAGTTAGCTTCTGGAACAAAGAGAAAAGTGACCCATTAACTTCAAAAAATTGTTGTAAATTTAAATGGATATGAAACTAAACTCCATTTAAACATTCTTCCTCTAGGATACTATGATATGTTAGTACGAATGGACTCGCTGGAAAAATAGAAAGAAATTCTAAATTGTTTATACAAAATAGTACATTGTATAGATGATTTAGGAAAGGTTGTAATAGTAAAGGGAAAACCAAAAACAATATATGTCAGACATATTTATGCATTAAAATTAAAAATAGTAGCAAATAAAGGTTCTCAAGTTTATGTTGTACAAGTGGAATAATTGGGACAACATGCAGAAAAGGAAGCTGTATAAAACTTAAGAGTGACCCAAGAGTTCAAGGATATATTCCTAGAAGAAATCCCCCATGTACCACCTAAAAGGGACATTGATTTTTCAATTGAACTAGTACCAAGAGCTACCCGAGTTTCGAGGGCACCCTATAGAATGAGTATTGCTGAACTAATAGAATTGAAACTTCAGTTACAAGAATTTTTATTCAAAGGGTAGATTAGACTAAGAGTATCTCCTTGGGGATCACCTATGTTGTTTGTTAAAATTAATGATGGCTCATTTATCATGTGTATAGATTACATACAACTGAATAAGTTAACTATTAAGAACATATATCCTCTTTTAAGGATAGACGATTTATTTGGTCAAGTAAGAGAAGCTACTATCTTTTTTAAAAATGATTTGAGGACAAGATATCACCAACTCAGAATCAAAGATGAAGATATCAACAAAACAACATTCTGAAATACATATGGACATTATGAATTTGTATTCCTACCCTTTGGACTTACAAATGCCCCCGCTACATTCATGTGTTTAATGAATAGTGTTCTACATAAATATCTAGGAAATTCTGTATTAGTGTTCATTGATGACATTTTAGTGTACTCCAAAAATGAAGAATAAAACCAAGAAAATCTCAGGATAATACTACAAACACTTAGAGAACATTATTTATATGAAAAGCTCAGCAAATGTGAATTTTACACAAATAAAATTTAGTATCTCGGTCATGTGATTCGAAAGGATGGATTAGAGGTAGATCCAAAAAATGTACAAGAAATCACGAATTGGACTGTACACATAGATGTACCAACCATACGGTCTTTCATGGGTATTTCTGGAGACTAAATTATGTTAGTTGAAGGATTTTATGCATTATCCTATCCTATTAGTTCATCACATAAAAAATGAGTAAAATTTGAGTGGACAAGAATGTGTCAAATTAGTTTTGAACAACTAAAATGGAAATTAGCTACTGCCCCCATATTGAAAATTGATGAGCCAAACAAAGAATTTGTAGTGTGTACAAATGCTTGTGTAGAAGGACTAGGAGGAGAATTATTGCAAAAAAATTTAGTAATACCTTATGAGTTAAGAAGATTGAAGAAGCATGAACATAATTATGATGTGTATGATTTAGAACTAGTTGTTGTTATACATGTGTTAAATATGTGGAGACGTTATTTTTTGGGAAAGAAGTTCATATTGATCACAGATGACATAATATTGAAATACTTTTTAGCTTTCCAGATCTAAATTCCAGAAAAGCTCTATGGTTAGCTTTCCCTAGTGACTTATATATAGAAATCAAACACATTAAATGAAAGGAAAACAAAAATTTTTATTCTTTAATTAGGAATCCTCATAAAATGTTGACATATGCAGGATGTAGTGTAAAGTTTGATGTAGAAGAACAAATTCATGGAGTGTTGATGAAATATCAGCAATATGTAAACTTGCAAGAGAAATTACACGAAAGTGAAGTTGTAGGATATACCATAAACCATCAAGGACTGATTTATTATTAAAAAATATTGTATATTACTAATGTGAAATATTTAAAATAGGAAATTTTAGTTGAATATCCTAAGACACCTTATGCGTTTCATCCTGGTTATCAAAAACTGATTTCAGCATTGATGAAGAACATGTTTTGGCCTGGTATGAAAAAATATGTAGTTGATTATTTGGCAAGGTGTTTAGAATTTCAACATGTAAAAGTTGAACATCAACATCCCGCAGGACTACTGAATTCTCTCCCTATTATAGAATGGAAGTGGAAAGTGGTTTCAATAGATTTCACTACCTGATTGCCATGAACTAAGTATCAACATGACTTTATAATGGTGGTAGTAGACACTTGAACCAAAGTAGCGCAATTTTTACTAGTGGAATCTGCTTTTGGCACAGCTCAAGGGGCCAATGTGTTTATGAAAGAAATTTTGAAATTACATGGAATTTCAAAAATGACTATATTTCACATATATGAAAAATTTACTTCATCCTTTTGGAAAAATATGTTTGGAGGAATCAATACGAAGTTGAATTTTAGTATCACTTACGATCCTCAAATAGATGGATAGACTGAAAGAACCAATCAGATTTTGGAAGACATGATGTGCATGTATGTGATCGACAAACCCACAAAGTGGGGAGATTTTCTGCATCTGGCAGAATTTTTTTATAAAAATAATTATCAATATTCTATTAAGAAGAGTACTTTTGAAGCTTTGTATGGCAGAAAATACCACACTCAACTCAGTTAGAGTCAACCAGAGGATATGTTGATTCTTGGACTAGATGCACTACAGGAAATGGAACGAACTGTGAAGAAGATTCAGAAAAATATTAAAATGGCTCAAGATCGTCAAAAGAGTTATGCAGAGAAGAAAATAATACACAGATAATTCAGAGTGGGAGACCCTGTTTATTTGAGGATTAAGCCTCACAAAAGTACATTATATGCTAGTAGTTGTGCTAACTTAGCACCATGCTACTATGGACCATTTGAAGTTTTAGAAAAAGTGGGGGAAGTAGCTTACAGATTGGCGCTACCTAGTCATATAAAGGTTCACATTTTTTTTCATGTTTCGTTATTAAAAAAGTATATACATGACCCTACTCATGTAATTGATTGGACTGTGATACAAGTGGAAACAAAAGGGGAATTTCTTCGAGAGCCCCTTTGTATACTGGAACCAGAAGAAATCAAGCTCCGGAATAGAGCAATAGCTAGGGTGAAAGTGAAATGGGGGAACTTTACAGCTGAGTAAGCTTCTTGGGAGTGAGAAGATGAGATGAAAGAGAAATATCCATCACTGTTTGAGAAGTAAATATAAATACTTGCAACACCGAGGACGTTGTTTTATTTTAGAAGGGGAATATGTAAATCACTATTTTGTGTTTTTATTTAGAAATTTAAGAATCCTGAAGGTTAAGTGGACCTAAAGGAAAAAAATATGTGTACACATTAATTTTGGATTAAATAAATGTGAAACTTAATTATTGTGCAAACACTAGAGTATTTTGGAGACCAGGATTTGAAATCCACGTGGATGGAATAAAACCCTAGGACTTTCCCAAAATTGTCAAAAAATCCTTGGAGAAAAATAAAATAAAATTAAAATATTAGATGGGAGATAAGAATCTAAAAAAGACCACAGTAAAGTGAAAAATTACTGAAAAGAGGTGAGAATGAAACTAGAAAGAGGAAAAAGTTAGTTTTAGAGAGATTTTTTGGAAAAAACAAAAGTAATGCCTAGGCTAAAGTAAAGAAACATCCAAACTTACATAGATGTAGTTATGGAAACATGTTGAGGGAAAGCAAGCTTAAATAAAATACTCCTATTTAGACAAGGGGTTGTCAACACTGTGGAAGAATTTGTCTCTGCTCGGGGGGAGCTATGGATTAAGCTCAGGGTTTGGTGGTAAATATTCTTCATCAGATTTGGTATGCACATTCCGTTAAAATTTTTGTTATGATTTATGTTATCTTTTACGTAATTATAAGGTATTAATATATGGTTATTTTTATGAGTTAGAATTGAAATATTTAATCCTTCAATTATAAATTAAGTGTATAGTCTCTTGTGTTCAAAAATGAATAGTTGTCATATCAATTTCACATAATTTTAAATATATCATGTATAGTTAATTGTTATGTATGGTTACATAGACTGAAATAAACATTTTGACAAACATACATAATATTTAAACCCTGAGGGAAGGGTCTAAATTTGTTTTTAGGTCCATATTATAAATTATATTACAGATATAGAGGACACAATTTATATCAACTATAATCATAATTGTACATAAAGAAAATACAAAGAGATATTAATAAAACATAGTTTATTTATGTAAACATATTTTTGAATTATGTATATACATTTGAGAGGTGAAGTGCAACTTTAATAATGAAATTATAAATTTGTAAAGTAAATAGATACTTGATCTTTAAATTCCATAATTCCTATTCTATGTCCATTCATACATATAGAGACATATATGTAGTGAAAGGAATATGTTTAAAATTCATATAATAGTTCTGACATAAAAGAAATTCCTCTTATAGAGGTGAATATAAAAACATAGTACACTTTAGTTAAGAATATCAGTTACAATAGTTAATTACATCTTGACTGAATGTCATCCATTTAATAATTTCAGCTACATAATGTAGAGTTGAAATTGGTAAATATCATTGGATATAGATGGATGGAATATATATACTTGGATGACTCACCTCGAAAGAGACGAAATGTGTCGTGAGTTCTTCTCATTGTAGTTGGAAGTAACTGTCTTATAATTGAAGGAAATATAAAATACCTAAACATAAATATATAGAGTTGTGTTAGAATTACACCAAGTGGAATAAAATAAATTATAAAAGATAGACAGGTTATATAAGAATTAATATTTCAAATTATGCCTGTCTAAGGAACCTAAAAGATTGGAATTCCTCCTGCACAGGACAACAATAACATATTAAGTTCAGAAAATTTAAAAGAACTGAAAAAATGAGAATATTGTAATTAATTCAAATGCCAAAGCTGAGAAATTAGTTACCCGTGAGGAGAATTGTAACCTAGTATAGGGTGTCGAGGCCGAATTGAGGAAATTATGCAAATCTAGAAAAGAGGTTTTTCCACGATGAGAGTATGAGAATAGAAATTTATTCTGAGAAATTTACAAAAATGGTATTCAACTCAAAATACTATCATGTTATAAGTAATCAAAATATGAGTTATACTCTATATATTTTATAGAATTATAGTATAAACATATTAAAATAAGAAATGGGAAAGTCTTACCATAGACATAGAAACAGGGGATACGTGCATGAACTAAAGTCATAATTAAAAATAAAAATTGTCATGCCTATGTCTTCATGCAATAGAAAACCTGTAAATAAATCAAATTAATTATATTTGATCTTGACAATGTAATTAACATTTTACACACTATGCACAGATAGGAACTTCATTTAAATTGAAATTATTAATTTAGGTTCAAAAGAAAATTAATAAACCTCTGTCAAATCTACATGGAAGTAAACTCTAGAGCCCTAGATGAAAAACCAAGGATACCCTCTTGAAAGAAATTAAAATCTGACAAATTATAAAGAGAGTATTTATATTTGATATCGAAATACATTAAGAATTTGATACAAGAATCCTCTCTATCAATGCAACCATGATTCGAGAATATAAATAGATAGAAATTTTTTATATCGGATTTTCAATTGGGGTTCAGTATGAAGGAACTTGAATTGTCAATTGGTTTTCATAAAATTCTACAATGATTGTAATTAAAATTTTATACAGTCAAGTAAAAGAATGATATATCGTGACAGAAGAATGTTTTACAGTTAGCCAAATTGATTTCAAATAATTAAAAGACTCATATAGTGGATAAGTGGGTAATTGGAAACTACCAAGTTCATATATGAGTAATGAAAATGAGAAACGATGCATTAATCTAGAATCAAGCTCACTGTGTTAATGATAATAGATTAAAAAGCTTAAATTCAAAAACCTAGTAACAATGGACATACATTAATCCTAGGAAATAATGATTTCTTAGTGGAGAGTTAAACATATTTGGGGAAAAATCTATTCTAACATCTCACAAAAACTTCTAAACATTAGGCAAAAATCCTTTGTCATTCAGAGGAGAATTCAAATCAATTTGGGGAAAGAATGTTCTACCATTCGATTTGAATTTCTAAACGAAAGGACTAAAAATCTATGAGAATAAAAAATCCAAAACCAAGAGATTATGTGTTAACAAATAGTTACAAAATTCTGAAGGCTGAAACACTACCGAATTTCTGAATGCTGGGATGTGCTCAGACACAACGTATGTAAGCTGGGAGAGTACCTTCATTTTGCAACAAGAAAATCCTCAAGAACCAAACTCAAATTCTTTGTTAATTGTAGTGAGATTTGAGAACCTACAATGCAAAAGAAAACAAAATTATACCAAAGGATAGAATAACAAAACTGAAATTTAAAAACGAATTATGTGAATACAGAGCCATAGAACGATGGAAAGGAAATATAATGGGAGACTATACCAATACCTTGCAGTAAGTGTAGAGTATTCCTAAAATTTGAATGAGGATTTTACTTCATAGTTGAGACATTTCCATATTCATAACCAAAGAATTGATAAAGGTACAAGAGAGAGATATGTGTAACTTTTGCACAAATGAAAAATGATAGAAACCAAACTGTAAACCCTAGCATAGTCAATTCGACCTGGAGGGAATACGAATTAATATACATCATTGAAGCTACAAAAGATCAATCCTACAACTATCTCCATTGTAACAAGCCCATGTGATGAACACGTTTCGTAGGTACACAAATTTAATGTGTGGGATAATCGAAACGATAAGAATTAATGGAGATATAGCTGGTCTCGCAGTTGATTTTAATGGTCTGACAATTGAGTTTAATGCACATTGATGTTATCTAACCTTCGAAATGAACCATACATTATGTAATACTAACGAAGGATATCTCTAAGTCCATAAGCAGAGTTGCCAATCACCAATATTATACATATGTTTAAGGTTATGAAGAAGTGATGTGTCATCCGAATATGGAGGTAAGTATAGGGTGATATACGAATTGGGTAATACCAATCACTGTTGCCAATTGAATATATTAGGAATATGATTATTCATATTAATAAGAATATGGAGTGCTGCATAGGGAAATATATATTAAATAAGAGATGACATATAGGTATTCAAAATTATTTACAAGTATTGGATATAAAATATGGAGAACTAGGATAGCACTTTAGACCAAATATATATAGTTTATGTAAATCACAAAGGTACGTGCAAATGTGTAAAATATATGTATATATATCATAAGTGTTGAGAATTTAATATTGCATATGTAGTACATGTGTTTAATAGTATTGTAAATTCACTATGTACGAAACTACAAAGATATCTATATGTGTGTGTGTGTGTAAGTTGAGCTAAACTATATATATATTGCATAATTCCTAATACTATAAGGGTATGAAATAATATTATAAATGTATACATTTATTGATATTGAAATTAAATGAAAAGTATACAAGATGAATTAAGGATGATGCCCTTCGTGAATTAAAGGTAATAAATGTCCTTCAACACATTCAGGGGTAGGAATGAAGTTATTGATAAATAAGGATATGTAAGATTGTACTATTGCGATAATATTTAAGGATGTAAGTGTCAGAAAAGAAGTATGAAATACTATAAATAGAAAGAAAAAAAAAATTATTGAGTGGAGTTGTTACATAAGTGCTCAAAATACCAACAAGTGGTATAACAAATTTGTTATGAGGACCATGAAGTGTAGTTGTTAAGTATGTTTGCCATTGAAGGTCGGAAGGGAATTCAATGGCATCACACAACACCGACACTCAAACATTGCAATTGGTCATCCCAATAGGGCCACAATGACCTCGCCTTCAAGCAAGGTCACGGATCTACTTCTCCGAGCTTCAAAACATAGGCTTTCGAAACCCTTACCGAATTGATCGAGGCTAATGGAGTTTGATCTAGCTTTGATACCACTATATTGAGTTTGGAGAATTCCACGATGAAATTGTTGCATTCTTGAATTAATTTATTAATCATTAAGGTAACATTTATACTTGAAAGATACAGTTAGGTTTCCATAACTGCAAGTACCTAATCTATAACTATATACAAAAAACCATGAAGGATTACACCAAATTTTATAAAAGATGTGCTTGTGGGAGGTAGATTTAATTGGTTAGTAAGTGTGAGAGACATGAGATAATCGTTGTGAGGTAAGTGGCACAAAGGGAAAGAAGAATAGGAGCTTATATGAAGTGTATTCGAAGAGAAGGAAGAGATAATAAGTGGAAGTATCTAGAGTTAAAGACTAGGTAAGCCAACATGTTGAAATTTCTATGTATCAGGTTGAAGCCTCCAAATAGAGGTAGGAGCTTCCAAGCAAGTTGTAGCTTGTAGAAGTAAAATGAGATAAGAGCCTTATATAGGCAGAAGGTTGAAGAAAATTAATGTAAGAGGTAGTAGGAGCTTATGAGCAAGTTGTAGCTTTTAAAGTAATAGAGAGGTAGAAGGATGACCAAAATTGATGTAAGAGATAGTAGGAGCTTCCAAGAAATTTGTAGAGAAGTTAAAGCCACCAAAAGCTAATGTAATGGAGAAAATAAGCCCTTACCTTTGCATCACAATATCAAAAATTTGTTGTTTTCTCTCTTTATAAATTTCCACTTATATTTGGTGTTCACATATAATTTATTTTATGTGTGTCTCTTATGTTATGTTGCGATTTAAATCTTGCTTACATGTTAATTCTGCTATCTGTATGAAATATTGATGCTCATCTAACAATTTGGATAAATATAAAATAAAACATGACTAACGAATTTCAACTGTTTACCTATTAAATTTTCTATTTACATAAAGTGTTGTGGCTTATCTATTAATTTAGATAAATATTAAAAAATGTAAACATAAAATTTGATGTCCACGAATACTCCATAAATATTCAAGGATTGTGCGTTTATTGTAGTTTCCAACAAACCCTTAATAATTAAACTTGTGAAATTATATTTTTTTGATCCTATATTATTAATAGAAAAAATATTCGTAATATTTAGATAATATTAATATTATATTTATTATAATTTTTTAATGTTATATTATTAATATAAAAAATTAATATTAATATCTATTTTTACGCACAGCTAAATTAACCAGTACTCTGAAGATGAAATAGAAATTTTCAGATTCAAATTCCCTCTGAAGTGTCTCATACCATTCAAAAAAAGCTCCATCTTATTGTCATTCGAATTAATTTTGGTTTTAAGGGTTAAAAAGGAGAAATCGATTCGTCAGCACCTATTAAGAAATATGAAGTTTATTACGGAAAAACACATCAGCGAGACACGCTTTTCCACTCTGCTTCAATTGATGGCATGAATGATTATTTGAATTTGTGTTCCATCCAAATCCTATTATATTAATCTAAGTCGACAGAAGAATAAACGACAAACATAAAAACATATACTAGTGGGAAGTTTTCGGGTTTCATCAAACCGCCGGCGTCCAAATGGAATATCATCTCAGTAAATATGATATGCTGACGCGTGCTTCCCATCGTTAACAGAAGTCTGAAAACTCTTCATTAACTCTTCCTTGCGATCTTCCTTCTTCCGCTTCTCCTTTTCTTGGCGAGTGTGTGGACATGTCAGAACATAAATGTTGCAGGCAGGTCCGGGAGATCCCCCTGCTGCCTTTGCCTGCTCGTGGCGGAGACTTCCTTGAACGTCGTCATAAGTAAGACGAGAGTAAAAATTACAAGAGCAGACACATCGGTTTTAAGTTTCAGGGGCACTGGCATTATCATTCTACTTTTGTGATTTAAAAGACAATATCTGTGTAATCGTACACCCTAATAGCTGAATGGTCGGTTCGTTAACGATGATGGATGGTTCCTAAATACTGGAGATAATGAAACTGATTCTGGAAGCACTATGTATGTCTGATTTTCACTTGTGGGCGATTCATTCATATATCAAATATTCACAGAGGGCCTCTTCTTTAAATAGATGCTAGAGAGGGAGAGCAGCAGAGAAGGATCCGAGCACAGAAGGATGGTGAATGAATCTGAATATTGAATTGAATCCCAATTAATTGTAGTCTGCACCCTCTAGAAAGTCATCGTACGTAGAGCACACGGGAGCAAACATTTATATACGGATGGCTTAAAAATCTCCGTTTCAAGTTCAAAGTTGTGATTTTAAATTCATGATATCAATTTCATGGCTGTAATAAACGAGTGTAGGGGCAGGTGGAGTAATAGGAAAATACGACGGAGGTTGCTATGACTAACCCAACTTTGCTCACGGGAAACCACAGTCACTATTTGATTATTTCTCTTATGGAATTGACTACCCATCGAAGATTACGGATGTCTCACCGTAGCTGATATGTCTGACTCAATATCGCTTCTGGCCGATACAAGCGGACCATTTGGCTTCTATCTCTTATTTGACTAGCCGGAAGCACCTAGGAAGCATCACTGAGAAACCGTAGGGTGAACGTAAGGGAGACTCGAGAGCAAGTCTCGAGATGGTAGACATGTTGAGATATGTTTATAGTATAACTAGAAATTGCACCATATGTTGCAAAATAAACATCGTAAGGAAATAGCATAGGAAATAGTAGGTTAGAAGAAATATTATGTTGCAGAGAACAAGTCATCGTGAAAGAATGAAACGAAAATTTTGCTTCCATGGAAGCAAGTAGTGGATGTTTCAAAGATATTGGTGATAAGAGTTATCAACCAAAAATTTTGTTATAGATTTTGAAATAGGCAATTGGGGGTGAAAATCCATTCATGATTAACAATCTAGCAAATAACTCAAATAAGATATAATAAAAAACATTCAAGTACAATCTATCTAGCATAGATGTAAATAAAAATAATTTTAATTAACAAAATAGAGTTTACTTCAAGTTCATCTACATATTGAGCGCCAATTGCATGCTTATCAGAAATTGTATATGAAGAACAATAGTCTTGGCATACAAGAAAGTGAATGTCATTTTAATATGGAGACATTTTTGGAAAGACATATTGTTATTTATGTCATGCTTTATTTTCTTAACTCCAAACTTGGTTTATTCTTTCTCTATATACATAAGAAAAAAAATACAAAGTAAATTCAGAAATTTAAGTTATCGTTTTATATTTCATAATTAGGAATCTAGTTTCTTATTAAAATATTTTACACATCCTAGGTTATTCTAAATTGATCAAGAGTATAGAATTATTAGGGTGGTGTTCTATGTGCACTAAAATTCCCATGAGGTCCATCACAATGTATGGGGTTCATTGCAATCTTGGATTTATTCTGTGAGTTGTTGTGATTTTTTCTTGTGGCTACAACTTAGTTTTGGTTTTCACCTAGTTATCATGATTCAAAACATTTTTATCATTTTATATCCTTATAGTGTTATATATATTATTTGAGCTAATGTGATGTTTTGTTTGTCACAATGATTCAAAAATTAGTTATTATACCGCAATATTGACTTTCTCGTTTTCTGTTTTGTTTATGAACCCCTTCAAAAAACCAGAGAAGCATTTGATTTTATAGTGTGATCTCTCCAGCATGGGTGGGGGTTTCAAAAATTGGAGAGTAAATTGAGTGGCTATTGTTAGAAATTTTTGTATAAGATGGGAAATTTGGATGGTTTGTGGACAATATGGATGTCATAACATATATTTTTTTTGAATTTTTTAGTGTCTCTAACCACCATGCATCTAATAAGATCCATTTCAACTAAAAACGTCAATACATCATTGTGCAAATGATAACTTATGACATTCTTAGCCATTTTCTTTTATTATGGATTAAGTTATACACTAATAACTTGTGAAATCCCTAGCCATTTTCTTTGATTGTGGATAAGTTATAAACTATAATATACTCTCTCTTCAGAAAACTCTACATTATATATTGGATGGAGGGAAAGGTTATGATAAAAATTGTACAAAAAAAACTCCTTAAGGTTGTCTCAACTTACTCTATTGTTAATTACATAGTGTCAATTTTGTAAGACTATAATCTACAATAAAGACTAAGTGGGTTTTTTCTTTTGTAAATTTTGTTTGGAATTAAAAAATAAAATAAAAATAATAAAAGCTAAAATTATGTAGTGAGAAACATTGTTTAAAATTTCAGAATAAAAATTGAGTAAGTTTCACATCATATAATATGAAAATGGTTTATGATTATAAAGTAAAAAACATGTAAGATATTTTTAGCTAAAATTAGGTAATTAAAAATATGTATATAGCTTTTTTTTAACAGAAGAAAGAGTATATATGTAGTTACAAATTGTTATGTAGTTACAAACTATTACAATTAAGTAATAAAAGGTAAATTTAGTGTTATTTAAGAAATGAGAATTATGAACATTCATCATTATTGCTCAAGATAAATCATGTTGTGTGAAATAATTTGGAAATTTAAAAAGATCACATATTTTAAAAAAATTCATTATTAATTTAATTTTTTATATATTAAGAAATACTACTCTTGAATAATAAAGCAATTATAACATAAATAATATATAACAAAAAAAATCATGTATTTTTGGAATAATAAAATAGTTGTAACAAAAATAATATAGAACAAGAAAAATTATGTATATTTAGATGTATGAAAAAATAGATACATTTTATTAAGAGAAATTTTAAAAGAATAATGGTTATAAACATTTAAAAATAATTTTATTAAATATTTAGTATAGATCTATATTATTGATGAGAGGGATCAATGAGATTTGCAAATCAAGAAATTTGATCCTTCGTAGGTCTTAGTAGATCCAGAGTTGGGCGATATTAATTTTCCCCTTTAGATAAACCACATTCCACATGAATACCATGAGTCAATACCATGTGTTGTTTTTATAGTTTAGTAAATAATTTTATTAAATAATTAGTTTAAATCTATATTATTGATGATAGGGATCAATGATGTTTTCATATCACGACATTTGATCCCTCTTGGCTCTTGGTAGATCCAGAGTAAGGCCATCTTAATATCCCCCTTTAGATAAACCGCATTCCACATGAATACCATGAGTCAATACCATGGGTTGTTTTTATAGTTTAGTATTATTTTTACTTTTTATTTGACCTAGTTAAAATTTTCATTACAATATGTCAATATTTTTATTTAATTTACTTTTATTTTTATTTTTGTGTAATTAGACGAAGTCACCAAAACCTAAATTCAATCACTTATTAAAAAAAAAGGTAACATTATAGAAAACATATATAAAACTTTTACTTGTGAATCTAATGGGCTAAAAAATTTCAATCATCTAACATTTAATCCAATGGCTTAGACATTGACACAGTGGCACCTAGGGGAGTTGTTTTCAAATAAATTTTTTTTATGAAAATAATTTAGAAAATATAACTAGAGGTCAATTTGCATACTAGAAGATAATCTCGATGGAAGTGAAAATTGGCTATCTTTTAATGAGAGTAAAGTAGCATAAGCACATAAGATCATCTCGACGGAAATGTTGTAGAAGTGGCGAAAGATGCAATTTCTAAAGTACTTTGTTGATACTTTTCTGTTAACAAATAGATGGTAATTATTTACAACAGAAGGTAATTATAATTATTTCAGATGTTTTTACAGGGGTGTTAAATTAAACCAAGCTTTATGCTAAATAAAACTTTTTTTTCCCAAATGTAAGCGCAGGGATTTGACAATATGGTTTTTAAATGTAATTGTAACTGTTTTTATTTGAGAATTGTTTTTTTATTAATATACTATTATTTAAGAATTAAACTTACTATTATATAAATACAATTGAACATTTTGTGTCAAGGTATTATATATTAACCATTAATTTTAATGTTTCGTGTAAAAATATTATATTGTAATATTGGTTTGTATATTTACTTTATAAATGTGATAAAAATATCGTATATATACAATTACAAAAAATTATTAAAAAAATAAAAATAAAATATTATAAGCATGAAATAAGTTAACTTTATCTTTATTTTCTATTTTTTTATTTTTTTAATAACATAATTAAGGAGAGGGAATTGTATTGAGTCATAAAGATATGTGTAGTTAATATTTATAAATTAAAAAAATAGTAATAACAAAAAATATATAAAAAATATTGCTAATTTATATGCAATTCTTCATTATTTAATATGCACTTGAGACATAGACATAAAAAGAAAGTTATTAATACCACATGATGTGTAATTCATTCTATGTTTAGTTGACATGTAATATTTAAAATGAAAATATATCAATAACAATCAAACATTTTAATTTTAGCCATAAGTTAAAAAATTCAACATTCATATTAAACAACATAATTTTATATAAACTTTATGTAAACAAAAATAAAATCATTTAATTTAAAAAATATTTTATATGTTTACTTTTCATTATGATAGCCATGTGAAATTTCTTCCATACTTAATATTGAATTGATATATTTTAATGTGAGTGTAACACCTATAGTTTTATGTTTTTTCAAGTTAGACATTTGAACTTCAATCCAAAGGGGAGTGGACCCCAATGGATAATTATTGTGTGGATGTAATTAATTATTTAATCCTGAAAAATACATAAAATATTTTTGTACATATTGACCAAATGAGAATTTTGAGATCACTTGCCAAATCAATAATGTATGGAAAGAGGCTAAGACTTTCCCCAAAAATCTTTCAAAAAAAATCATTGAAAGAATTTATTTCTAATTTAGATTTTTGAGGAAAAATCTAGATTTCCCCAACCATGTGGAGAGTAGTTGGGAAGAGGTAAAAAATTGGAAAAGCATAAAGCAGCTTTAAAGTCCCTAAAAAGGGAAGCCTAGGCAAATAGGAAGAAAATCATCTTGTAATTCTGGACGCATAATTAGAAATAGGCTTTGGGGAGCATAAGCTTAAATAAGCTACTCCAAAATAGATTGGGGTTGAGTTGTTCTTGGAGGAGATCTCAGCTCGGGGGTGAGTTTTGGAGACAAAGGAACTCTAAGGTTGGGATGATTGGTCATCTGAATAATTCGTATGCTCATAAGATTTTTATGAATTGTTAAAAGAGTTGTTGGAATATTGTACTGGTGCATGCTGTAGTTAATATTTTATTTAAGTTAAAATTTATATTCCTTACTTTTAACAGAATTCCATTGAAGAAATAACTCGTCCAAATTTCTGTAATGTAGTAGTAGTACAGTGTAAGGAATACTATCAACAAAAATCTCTAGACCATAGGCTGGTCTAAATCTCGAGATATTAAATAATTCCTTAGATATTAAACATATTTATTAGAACAAGTAAAGTGTAATTTTAATCTGCTTTGGCTATATATATATATATATATATATATATATATATATATATATATATATTAACTCAATTTCCAAACACTGAGAGTTGAATAGAGTGAGTAGAAATTATTAGTCTCTGTTTGGCTATTTACACTTGATTGCATGTAGTCATTCTACTATTTAAGTGCAAAATATTAAATTCAAGCAGAAGTATCTATACTAAATTAACAGTACTTAAGGAAGGAAAAGAGACTATTGGTAATCTATGCCTGCTCTTGGTAAGACTACTTATGATAATAATGTTCTGAAAAAAAAATTAAAACAAACTAAAAGATTGGCAGAATCTATTATTGCTCTATAAAATTATACGGAACCACATACATGATACCTTGATATATTTGAGAGAAATTCCAAATATCAGTAGTAGATGTCTATATAAATGTATAGGTATAAATTGAAGATCAATTCTTAAACAAGTACCTGTCAACTTAATTATTAACCAGCTCTGCTTATACAATAATAAAGTTAACTCTCTACCTCTGTGGACAGAGAAACATTATATTGGTATATGAAATGTTGGTTAGTAAATTCTGGGTTGATGGAATTACATTAGCAATAAGATGTTACTGTAGAATGATGAAGAATAGAAGTATAATTAGAAACATAGCATCAGTGTTGTTTCCACACATATAACTAAAATGGAATAATTATACAGAACTCAAGAGGTTGCATTGAAGCATAGACATTCTATTATATGGAAACTATATTATATCCTCGTATGAAGTGATACGAAAAACATAGCAGAAATAAAACCTCTCATTGTCATATGAGACCTCTGTGTATATATATATATATATATATATCAATGAGCAAGAGTGAGTTCACATTAATATAACTAGGGTAAACTGAGTTTATTAACCCTCTCGATTTAATAACAAAAAGGTATTTCCAGCCATTAACACCATGGAATTAAGTATATTACACAAAGGAATGCTACAATAGGAGGAAAGCATAATACTGGACCTAACTAAAGTCTGTTTTGAAAATTAATTTAAAAATAAACAGTATGGAACAAAATTTTAAAAACAGAGGGTATTCTGGGAATGATAATAAATTCAAACCAACACATATTTTATGCCACAAAAGTAACTTGTTGAAAGGTCAACAAAACGATGTAATATTTCGTTCGTCTATTGAGAGAATAATGTCACAGTTTTACCAAACTAAAAATCCTAATTATTACAACTGTCACAAAAAAATTTACAGAGACAAAACTAAAAAATAAATTGTGAGACCACACGAAATCTCGCATCTTCTATAAAATCACTCTGGACTCTGAAGCATGAGGTAGTACTGACCTATGCTGAAAGTGAACGTAAGCTTCAGCCAAATTCTAGAGAGGATCAAAGGATTCATTCCTTGAGAATACTCTTAACAAGTCCTAACCTGTAAACACCCATGTAAAAATGAGTTAAATTCGAAATTAAATTGGAGACAGAGATAAAAAAAAAAATAGAAGAGTGCGACAAATTAAAAATCAAACCAGTAACTACCTTATGTAGGTCATATTGAACTAGATTCCTTCACTCTGTAATGTAAAGCAAGAATAATAATGTTAGAGTGATTATTTTACAAATGAAATGAACCAACAGGAGGGCGACATGAGGGTTGGTGAAAAATCACCTTTTGGTACAATGGGAATTTCCTTCGCTCCTACGTATTGAGGAAGCCGAGCCGTCTAACCACGTGGAGAACAAATCTGAATACTCATGCAAGTCGACTGAGGGAGAAGCCATAAAACAAAAAATAGAAATTGAGTATTAACTCCAGATATCAACACAATGAAACGATGAAGGGCAACGCTACAAGAGAAGAGAGTAGCTATGATACCAGAGCCATATCGCTTGAAAAATTGAAATGAATGATGAAAATAAGATCTATATTATCTCTAATGATAACACACAATGAATCACTTACCAAATACACAGGGTAGGAAGCATCAAGCCATTCCAGGCCCGAAAATAATACACTAGCCAGGACAAGCATGAGGTCAAACGGCTCGCCTGGAGTGAAGAATGAAACAACAATTGCCGGAGTGGAAAAATGAAGTCGATTCAGTTGAGTTTGCATATTAATATTGTATGAAACCCTAGAAGTCGAACGGGGATCATCGTCCACGTGTGCGACGATAAACCACTCCATATCACAAAAGTATATAAAATCACCTTGATGGTACAGAGAATAATCACAAGTGATACGATAAGCTTTGCACTTCAATGCA
Organism: Pinus albicaulis; assembly: GCA_034641835.2. NCBI lineage: Eukaryota > Viridiplantae > Streptophyta > Pinopsida > Pinales > Pinaceae > Pinus > Pinus albicaulis. The sequence goes on from CM076580.1 coordinate 1,326,562,219, forward strand.
TCTTCCTCAGAAAACCAAAACCCTATGCATAAAAATTTATGTGCAGTAGAGTTGTATGTCGAGGAGGATTTGACTTCGGATTTGGGATTTTTGGGCAGTGTAACGAAACTTAAAAATGTGCGTTCCTTAAATTCAAAACCATCATGGCGCTCACAATTACAGCTGGGCATTAAACGTAGGAAAAGTTGAATTAATAAATCTTGAATCCCGAGTGTACCCAAAGGAGTGAATAGATAGACATGTATAAGTATCAACACAGATCATAGAATCTATTTAACGTTCCAGTTAGGGCTAACGATTGTGTGGTAACAAGCATTCAAAAGTGTAGTCCAATTTCGAATGGGACATATGGGCGTAAGTATACATCTACATAGTGGGTTAGCACCCAAAATCCAAAGACGCGTGGTGGTATATGAAACTGATACGTATAACTTGTAACTGGGAGACATATAGTTATAATGAAGAGGCATAGAATGGGTATATCTTTGATATAGTTGTGTATTTGATGTATGGTATTACATGTGGAAACCTATACAAGGTTGGAGGTGGATTAAAACACCTATGTATATTACTCATGATTTAATAATATACATAAAATAACTTAGTTGGTAAGGAATTCTCTTTGGATATGAAGTTGGTAAGGAATTGTCTTAAGATTTAAAATATCCATTATCTCTAAGGGGATTTATGAAAATTCTGCTATATGTATAAAATATAAAAGAATCAATGGAAAATATTATGTATATAAATATGGAAGACTTCAGAAATATATATATATATATATATATATATATATATATATATATATATATATATATATATATATATAATTTTGTTTAGGAGTGATGCTACAGTGTGTTATAAACCAATTTTTGCAATATAAATGTTTAGCAAAATATTTTAACATCAAATATTGATAACAAAAAACTTTAATGTGGGTTACAAATCAAATATTATTTTTACATCACATTCACACACATTGATATGGAGAGAGAGAGAGAAGATGGGGGGGGGGGGGGGGGGGGGGGATCTTTCCAATTCAAGATATGAGGGAATCAAATCACTAGGGGTGCAAATATTTCCCCATTGAGTTATGTACACAAAAAGATGTTTGTATCTTGAGGGATTTGTTCCCTCTTTGCCTTCATAGATCCATCATTCAGATGGATCTATGTTGGTATTTATATACCTTGTAAATATTTTCAAATATTTGAGAGTTAAATATTATATTATCTATGTTTAAAATAGGTTTAATATAATGATGAAAAGTGTGGATTTTTTTACTATTGGGAACCATTCAATTCCCATGAGGGCCTAACCCTTGAAGCATTGGGAAAACCTTCATTTAGTTTTTGAAATTATGGTTGTGTCCATAGACATTATATTCAATAGCCATTTGATTCATGCACATATAAGTGCATGAAATCCAATGGCCAATTACTCTTAATTTTTAAAACAATGGTGTCACATGCAAGAAAACTACTCATATACCCAAGGGAAAAAAAATCAAAACTCCTTTTCTTCGGTACTTGGTGGGGTGGTAGGTGCATGCAGGTTAATCATATACCTTAGGGAATAGAATGAAAACTCTTTTCTTGGGTACTTGGGCAAAAAAAAAATAAGAAAGTAGAGGACTATGGTCTCTTCTAGAGGATTCTCCAAGTCCATGTTATAAACATCCAAAAATTGATAATTATTGGGGATTCTAACAGAATAATCTATTAATTGATCTCTAGAACATAACTAATGACAAAAAATTCAAAAATATATTCAAGATAATTTTATTATGTCCAACTAAATGGAAATCTATAGTCTACCCATTGTCTCCTAAGACAAAACAACTAGAAAATATAATCTCTTTATGAATGAGGGTTCCTTTGTAGAAAAAAGAATTATTATAGTGCATTAATTTTTTCATTATTCCTTAACTCTTCTTCATTAACAATAGTCTGCTTTAATGAAAAGGAAATTAACCTAAACTTGGACTTAGCAAAGTTGATCCCCTTAGGTGTTTCATGCATGATATTACTGAAATCAAGTTCTCTCATTCCTCACACGTTCCCATGTTCTGAGGTCTTATACATTTTCTAATATTTTTCACCTCTGACATTAATTATATTCATAAAAATTTTGATATATAATCATTCAAAAATTTGTGGAAATGGATATAAGTATGAGTATAATGTCAATTCTGAGCATGGGAATGATGCATACTTCAAGTGCTACATCTCCTCCCACTATGAAGTTGTGGGATTTTGGTAGAGGAATCAAATGAAAATTTATACACTAGTTAGGGAATAGGCCATCCTACATGATCGAGGAGAATTCGAAACAAGTTTATGGGAAAGCCAAAAAAACAAGTGGAAGATGATGAGAGAGATGGAGAAAGGGAATACAAGTAAAAGTAAAATGTATTTGGAGAATAATAACAATTGCATGAACCATGTACAAGAATGAATAGCCTAGTAAACCAGCGACTCCAGTGGCTGGTCACCCATGCATTTCGGCAGATGGTTATTATTTTATATGGAATTCAACTTATATTTTTGCTTAAGGTACAAAAGAGAAATTGGAAAATAAGATATCATTTAAAGATGAGGAAAAAAGGGTAACAACTTAATTCTCATTAAAAAAAAAGGGACAAGGATATACTTACAATGTTTGATAAATAATTTGATGAGAAAATTAATAATCTATTCTAGAAATTCTACTTAGGTAAAAATAAAGAAAATTGAATGCATATAGAGATGAGATAGTTTATGAAATCATGGAGAGATTAATGAAAGATCATAAGAGATATGAGGGAATTGTTTGAGAGAATAATGGAACTACTTTTCCAGTTGTGGTGTAATTAATATGGTTTTTTCATTATATTTAATGAGGCCATTCGGATAAAAAATATAACATTAAATGTAAATGATTGATTAATATATAATTTTCCTTACAGGGGAATTATAACAGAAATTTTCGTTACCTTGTTTCCTATAGGTATATTTTGGGTAGATAAATTATTGGGGCCTTTGACGTGTAGGAAATTTATGCTTGCATGAAGTGGTATCAGAGAAGGAGAATCCTTCTTATAGAGTTCTACTACATGTAGAGATGAGAGTAAGTGAGTGAAGAATGGTTTCCTTTTGTATTATAATATGAAACAATTATGCATGAAGCAATGGAACAAGTCGAGAAAAGGGTTTGAAAACATTCACAAAACACGGTGCTCTTGTTTTCCTACATATGTGGGAATTCTACAACTACAACGATTCAACAAACAGTGCTAGCACAAATATACAATCCAAGTGGGTTTGCTCTATTCTAAAGTGCATTGTTTCTAAACTGAGGGGAATACATAGCCGAAAAAACAAATTGCATTCCAATCAACAATGCATGAGTGCATCGAAACATAGGTTCTATATTTTTATTTAACAATGATCAATCACCACACACTTTCCTAGCACAACATAACATGCCCTCATTCACGGGATTTGAACCATTCTCACAAATCACAATGATTTATTGATTCAATATGTAGGTTCTTAATGTTACTCGATGGAATAAGAACACACTTTCAATGATGATAAATACACAGGAATGAACCCCCAATTACACAAATTCTATAAGAAGACAATGATTGAACCCATTGTTCATCACATGATGTCTAACCCATACATACATGGAATTATATGTTCATCTCCACATTATTTTTAAACAAAAGCATTGATTTTACACAAAGGAATACAACCATGACACATTTGGACTTTTACCAGGACCAAATTTTTAAAAGAAATGATGCAAAATAATAAAAGGAGATAGCCCCAATTCATACATAAATATATTTATGAATATACCAACAACCCATTAATCATATACAGATATAGAAGTACAGAACCACAGAGGCATCTAAACAAACCTTTCATAAATCAAATCTATACATACATTAAACTGGGTAGATTTACAATGTGGGCATGTGAAGCCTAGGCTCGTCATCATCCCCCTCTTCTCCTAGCGTTAGAGGTTCTCCTCTCTTCTTCCACAACACTTATCCTCTCTCTCACACACTCTTATTCTCAAACACTCATTTATTTATAAATAAATATAACATGGGTAACCAAGAGTCACAAAGGATGGTTCATTTCCCCTTCTCACAAAATAAGGGAAACTGTGATTACATTTACATTAGAAAATATTGCCCCCAACAAATTCTAAAAAAAAAATCACATCCTAATGGAAATATCTACAAAAAATTTAAAATGTCTCCCAACATTATCTTTTTACCATACCATCATGTTGGAAAGCTCCAATCAAGTATTCATCAAAATTTTTGCTACATCTATGCATCTGCATCAAACTCCCAAGGTACGAAAATATATGACCTCTTGCTGATACACATTTGGTTTTTTTGAAAAAATTCAACTTATGAGATGCAACACACCTCTGCAGTAAAAAGTCTCCACCTTGTTACACGATAGCACACCAAAATTTCTCCTAAGTTTTTTCCCTAACTCAACCATCAAATTATTATGTCCTTCTTCATCTACTTTGCAAAGCTAAAACATTTTCAAATCAAAATCATCCATGAATGGGTTTTACAATGTTCGCACAACAAGGTGCTCTCATTTTCCTACATATGTAGTAATTATACAACTATACTAACTCAACAAATAGTGCGAGAAGAAATATAAGCTATAGGAGGGTTTACTCCAATATAAAGTGCACTATTTTTAACCTCGGGGGAATACATAAACAAACAAACACATTAAATTTGAGTCAATAGGGCATGAGTGCATCTGAACAAAGGTTCTCTATTTTTCTTTACCAATTCTCAATCACCACATACTTACCTATGAGAAAAAAACATTAACTCCTTCATGGGTTTGGAACCAGTCCAAAAAATCACAATTATTTATGGCTTCAATATGCATGTTCTTAATATAAGTCGATGAAGTAGGAACATGCTTTCAAGGATAATCAATACCAAGGAATCAACACACATTTTCCCATAGTATATAAGAAGAAAATGGTGGAACTCATGCTTCATAACACGATCTCTGACCTATACACAAGTAAATATATTTTCATATCCACATTAATTTTAAAGAAAATCATTGATTTGATGTAAAGGCATATAGACATGATACATTCAGATTGTTACCATGAAAAAAGATCTAAAAACAATAATGCATAGGAATAAAAGGAAATACACACAATTTTAGATAGAAATCAATTTATCCACAAACCAACAATTCTTTAATCATATATAAATAGAGAAGTGCACAACCACAGAGTAATTAATAAAATACTTTTCATTAATCAAATCAAGACATATATTAAACTGGCCAGATTTACAATGTGGGCATGTGCAGCCCGAGATTATCATCCTCTACCTCTTATCCTTGTAATGGAGCTTCCCCTCTTTGATTCCACTGCATTCCCCTCTTCTCTCACACAATATTATTCTCAAGAACTCATTTTTTATAAATAAAACTAAAATTGGAAACCAAGAGTCACGAGTGATGGTTTCTTTCCCATTCAAAAGATAAGGGAAACTGAAACTACATTTACATTAGCGTATATTTCCTCCAACTTATTCTGAAAAAAATAATCACATCCTAATGAAAATATCTACAAAACAGTTAAAATCTCTCCTGACACCATCATTTGATTATCCCATCATTTTGGTAAGCTTCAATCTAGTCCGCATAAAAGTTTGTGCTCCATCTATGGAATTGCATTAAATAGTGCACCATTTGCAAAATAATTGGTGGCGAATGTGATGAATGCACTGTGGTTCATGCATGGTTTTAAAAATGATAATAGTTTTGGTGGAGGCATAGAAACTGAAACCAAGGGTATTCTCTTGAGTATGAGTGTGAACAGGTAGAGGTTTATTTGAAATCGAAGAGGAATAATTTACAGAACTTATTAAATAAATTTCCTTTTCCCGTGCCAAATTTTTGAATGAAAGAGATTTATGTATCAAAAAAGTTTTTTTTCCCTTCACACAAGGCATTGTTAGGCTATGTGTAGTTTCCTAGGTTGCAGTTTCAATATTACGAGACTATGGAGCTCATGTGCCCAACTACAAGGCTGGGTTGGAAGCTTGCACAATGTTTTGTTAACATTTCATGTTGACGAATGAGGAACTTTCCAATTGCATCCAAATAATTCCATTCTCCATTATATCATATGAGGAGCTAAGGGAATTAGTATTAAATTATGTTGTGAAGTTCTTCATATCTGTCACAGATTTGCTGGAATTCGTAGAGGAAAGTGTTTCCTTGAACTTTATAAAGCATGCAAGTAATGGAATAGTGGATACATGTTATAAATATTTGGAGAATAAGGTAATCATGCCCATATTACTGCAATATCAGATGTAATCAAGCTTTAATTCAAATAATGAGGGAGTTTATGCAAATGAATGCGTAGTGAAGGGTTGGCATTGTAGAGTATTTCTATAGAGCTGGAGTGATTTTGAAAAATCATATAGTAGGTGGATAATTGTGTACATGTGGAAAATATACACCAGGTTGTTTTCCACTAACATGTCGAAAGAAATTCTCTTTCCTTATTAGAGAATGACAATAATTAATGGTAATAATGTAATTATATGAGTAAATCTAGTTTTATCATTTAGGCAGTTGCATAAATAAAGAGAATTATGTAATAAAATTTTTGAATATTAAAGTTGTAATTTCCTAAAAGGCTTGATTTCATGTTTTGGAGAGTCATTTTGACCTAGAGCAATAAGAATTCAAATCCCTTACCACATGGATGTTTCCTTGACACACTTTTGAGAGAATTTTTATTGGCTCAAAATACCAAGAAGTGGTATCAGAGGTTTTTTGTGAGGAATATGAGGTGTATTTGATAATTATCCATCCCATAGAAGGTCATAGAGGAATCATAGCCGATGAAGTATAAATACAAGTTTGAGAAATAAGTCACAAGTCAAGAAGGGGAGAATGAGCAGTGTAGCCATTTTTCTTATCACCGTTGAATTAAAAGAAAATTAATATTAGTAGCTTATGTTTTTAGTCAGACATCGATTGGGAGTCACCACTAAAAAAAATACACACTTATGAAGTTGCAAATCCACCAATTTAAGAATAAGTCTCATCAAAATTTTGGCATCCTCCACAGAAAGAGTCGATTCATTGTCAAAATAGTAGTCAATGTTGGAAGAAAGTGGAGAGATGAACCCTTCCCATATAAGAAAATTTGATGCTAGAATAATTCAAGAAAACCATTACAATACGATAATAGAAGAGTTGTAGGGAGATCATTTTCTTAAGCCTCTACAACTACAAGTAATTCTACATTCCGATCACCAACTGAAATGAGGGATGCAACCTTATTTGAAGTCATCATTGAGTATATGAGAAAGTAACAACCAACACATAAAAGAAAGTATTCGCTCACTGACAGATCTGTCCCTTGAGGAGTAGTGTTAGATGCCAAGACATAGATACTTAGAAGAAAAATTATCTTAATTATTATAGAAATAGATAAAAAAAGGAAGAGATTCTTTTTTTTTAAATAAATAAGATGAACAAACCCTAGTTGAAAGCAGAAGGTGAAACCCTAATAGGAAATTTGTTTCAGAAAATCCCTAGTTGAAAGAAAGACACCCTAGTAGAAGATTAAAAAAGAAGAAGAGATGAATCATTTAAAAGAGACCATGTAGGTAGAAATGGTTAAAATGAAAATGTAATATACCTCCAAATTTCTTTTTTTTTTTTTGTCAATTCATCGCTTTTCGACGATATAACTTTGATATTCTATTTTTATTTATTTCTACTTCATAACATTCTGGCTATTAACCAAGCCCTTCAACATATGTATCTTACCTACAGATGTTTACCTCATAATTATAAAATATAAACTTTAATATTATTCTACATATTGAATTTCCAACTTTCATTCCATAAGTTGATTTACCATACTCTTTAATGTATTTGATAATACATTACCTATCCCAAATTTAAACATTATTTAAATTTAACTTTACTTAATTTAAATAATATGGAACACATTTTTTTAGTTTACTTTATCAAGTTATTCGAAACGTTGATTTATTCACATATGGTCCCATCAGTCCTATGCATATATAATACTCTAAATATATGATACATATGAATAATACCATTGCACATATGTTTATCCAGTACATATATCGACCTTCAATACAGGTATCATAAGGTATTGGGTTAATCGAATTCACCATTACTAATGTTAAATAAAATTGATTATACCATCGAATTATTTCAATATGAAATTGCTTTAAAACGAATATTGGTTACGATCTGAGTGCATTTAATGGCTATCTTTTACCAAGATTCATATCAATTCATGCGTTGGAAATTTAGCTAGTTTTTACAACAGACTTAACTCCAAGGTTTCATGATCCTTACAATAGAGTTTATTAACATGACTATTACATGCAACGTTTCTTTTCCCGTTGAATCCTCGGTTTTCGGTGTACTGATAACTTGGATCTTATAGATGGATTCGTATCTGTGTATAAATTTGATATGTATGAAACTGCTGTCAACAATATTTCACATTTAATTTCATCGATTCTTTCGTCTTGAATCATACGATTCGAGCAGATCGTGACACTTGTAGGGTTCAATATTGTTAGGGCTTTGAACATATGTTTGATATTTAATGTGAACTTTCAATGGAGTTGTATTTCATTTGCCTATCATTTTATCGTAACTCTTACTCTCATGCCTGAGTTTCCTCTGGCTCACACCTGAACTATGATGAAGAAATCTCTTTGTTTGTTCACGAACCCATCAATTCGGACATGAAACTCTTTCGTTCGGTAAGAATTTGATTGTTAATTTATTTCTGAAGCTCTACACATCGTTTCATGATTTATAGTCTACATTTTGCTTATTTATCTCTGCAATTCTTATGGAATGGAACTCTATTAATACCATACGGTTTTGTCTTGTTGTATTTGTAACCCTCCTCTATGTTTCAGCCGACCTCTATGGTAGAGTATAGAGCATCTTTTAATCAATTTTCTCCATGTTAATGGCTATTATTTTTTAGAGAAAACCCTCAGCTGAGATTTCCCCAATTTGTCTTGGTATAATGTATTTCGTTTTCATATTAGTTGGGAGTTGTAAAACTCCAATTTGTATTTTTTTTTTACTGTAGATTCTCTCAACTAAGCTTATCACCTCACAATTCATGGTTTTCTTATCAGTATTTTGTTGGTTACCCATTTCGTGATGTAGAGGGTTTGAAAATGTTGTCCCTCGACGCTAAAATGAAGTCAACTCTGACTCTGTGATGAAGTCAAGCTTTCTCATGATTTTCTTTTGGATTTTCACAGGTAATTGGTAACTTCAATCCAGTTTTATTATACAGTGAATTGAAATGATTTTCGTTTTATTTCATTCACAATAACTTAATGTTTATCTGACGTGTGACACAGGTAACTTTCCATATCTATTCTATCCTTCGTTATAGAAGTGATAATCTGGTTCTCGGTCTATTTATCTTCTTGGAATTTGAATCCATTCTCTCTATACAGGTCGGTTTATACGCTCTTCACTGAGTATTACTACTCTGTTACAGTGGAGCTAGGAATTAAATATTGTTTTTTTAAATTAAGACATTTGTTGCCTTCTTAGCCTTTTGGATAATTTGTTTCCATGTTAAAATTTCCCAGCACAATATACTATATATGGACTGTAAATTTCCATTATAATTATAGCCTTTTTATTGGCTTACGTTTTCTCAATATCAGTACTATTTCTTTTGGTTTATAATTCCATTCTATAAAATTTTCCAGAATGTCATATTCATATCATATCTTTTAAACTGATATATATATATATATATATATATATATATATATATATATATTCTTCCTACAGATGTCTATATAAATGATGCATAGTTTCCCAGGTTGTTTTAATTTTCATATCGAATTTTAATGATTACAATTTCTACTAATGGAATTTATGCTGTGAAATGTAGAGGTTTAACTCTTGTTATAGATCCTTCCATATTCAAAAATTTATATAGGTTACTCGTAAATTTTTATGTCATCATTATTAGTTTAATTTTAATTATCTAAATATTTTATATTTCTCTATACTAAGTTTACTTAAGAATTAATTTACAGCTAAATTAATTCACCTTGTCCCTTAGGATAATATTAGAAAATTTTGATATCACTTTCATTTTATTGTATTTTATCTTCTCTTACCATAAATTTTCTAAATAGAACTTATAGGGAATTAGAAGAAATATGGTAAATAAATCCATTAATAATAATGGTTCTACCATTTTTTATTTCATGGTTATCATTATGCTGAATTTAGTAAAAATGAACAGTAAAGTTCCAGGTGTATAATCTCACCTAATTTTCTTAGCATCTTTAGATAACAATATCCATATATAATAAAATTTGTCTACTCTATTTTATAATGATTGTTCTCATGCATTTATTTCTATAACGTCTCCTCTTTTCCACAAGAATTTTTTTTTTTTTCCTCTTTTGTTATTTTTTTATATAGAGTTTATTTCTATGCTTCTATTGACCATAGTTGTTCCACGATAGTTGAGTTTACTGTTATATTTCTATTCCCCACAGCTATTCAATTTTATTTGTCAAAATTTACCATTTTGGATCTACTATGGAATAGAGTTCCTAATTTCTTCTATTCCTCTTATAAGTATAATTTATTTGTGTTTTCCCCACTAAGTGTTTGTATCAAAGATTATATCTATCTATATATATATATATATATATTTTGATCCCCATATATGTATATGGTTTACCTCACATATACATTAGCATTCAACATTATATTCGTATGGCTTATGTGTAGAACTTATGAGCCATTGGGTATATATATATATATATTCGTCCCACTCCAAGGCCTATATCCCTAGGGTTGAATTTCAACCTTTTTTCAAGTCTATTCTTATTTACAATTCATGTCATGTTTATGAATTTAACCTAAGCGAGATCGTTGAATCATTTATTTCTAACGTACCATTCATTTATGATACGTTTGAGGTGGAGATCTGTGCGATCAATTTTCAATACATTTGCTACGTTTCGTTGGCAATATCACTAAGGTATGTGGCCTTGGAAACCTATTTTTCTTTCCTCGTCATCTGTTCTATGTGTTTACGTCTTGTCTGAAACACGCCACACTATAAAGCCCTTTTATTACACCGGCCACCTCATACGATCTATGGTACTGGGGCATTGATTGCATAGATCTTCATTTATGTGATGAGCTTTATTGTATTAAATAACAAATTCTCCAGATCGATCCATGTTTAGACTATGGATCCATGGCCACTTGGATGGTGGATATTGTTTTTTCTCATTAGGGTTTTTGTTGGTGTTTTGATATGAGACGAGCATATAAATCTTTGTTCTATTGTGGAACCAGCTCTTTTCATCGTTCATTTGTTTTGCTTGTCCTTCGGTGTCGAGCCTCTGCACAATGGAGGACACGAATCGTATTCTCGTCCCGGCTTCAAGTGAATCTATCCTTCATCATAACGCCTTTCAGGTATGCACTGATGCATATTTCACTAACTTAATGCTGAAGTATACACTCTGTTTAATGATTCTGGCTATGTATCCTTGCTTCGTATCTTTATGCTCTGTGTTATAAAGTGAGAGCTGAGGTTAATAAAAAATTTCTTACCTGAGTCGTTTACTGTTGAGGATTTTGTCGCCATGAGTAAAACACCTCTATCGTAGATAATTTCTTCTCGTTTATCTAGATTTATGTTTCTGTGGATAATGTCGGAGACTCAACTACATAATTTTTTTTTTCATAGAGCGTATTCTTCGTCGTCTTTCATGGATTTCATGAGCTTATTCGAATGGTGACGTTTTTATTTTTCTAGCTTCCTCCACGGTTATCAAGCCATAACCATAGGCAAGAGTCAATTCATCTTTATAATTCAACCCTGGCTTCTTCGCTCATCCCTGAATGATTGGGTGATCTAATTGGTTTTATTTTGTGGGTTTCTCTTTGTTCTAGGTCATTTTGGGAGATAAGGAATTTCTCAACCCGCAAGGTAATCCTTTATTAATGTTCTGTTTCAGTTATTTCGTTGCACTAATTTTCATATCAGTAAATAAATTTTCATTCTCATTGCCCTTTTTTTGTGTTGCAGATAATTTCGACGCCTTACAATTTTCCTTCTCGGCGAACCATTAGATACGTCGTTTCATTTGACACTAATTTCACTACACTGGGCGTTTTCAGGTCGGTATACACCTAGGCGAAGAGAAGCCATCCTCTCATCACGTTATTCTACCTAATTGGTTCAGATAATTAAATTTCTTATAGTCATAAACAGTGTTTATTGCAATACCAGACACTGCCAGAGACTGTTAATATTAATTATTATTCGGATGATGAAATTCCTTGAGTAATTAATTTCTGGAATAAGAGTGTGGCTTTTTTTTTTTTTTGGAAGGCTAACGAGGTGGCTCAGAATTTTGATATATATATATATATATATATATATATATATATATATATATATATATATATATCTATATATATATATATATATCATATTTATTCTTCATCTTTGATATCATTGACAACTGCATAGTATTTTCTAATAATTTCCAGCTTGTTATTTGAGGAATTTCTCCTGTTATCTCTCATTCAATTATTATATATATATTTTTTTGTCGGTTTAATTATGATTGAAGAAATAAGGATTTATCTAGTTTTGTTTGCCAGTTCTTATCATAATAATGACTTCAATGTATATAAGTCTCTCTATTGTCATATTATTCAAGTTTACAGTGATTCCGTGAATGAGTAATTACAAGTTCTATCTTTTTTAGATATAGTATGACTCCCACAGTGGAATCTCTGTATTCCTAGGAGGTTGTAGTTAATTTGGAAGAGCTTCATAGGTCAAGAAAAATGTTCCCCGCAACTGTATACATCTAATATTTGTTCTTTTGTTTTCATAATATAATCAGTTCTAGTGTATCAATGTTTAGACTGGCTTTCTTAACTGATATATTATATAGATCTGGTGGATAGCTAGTGGCTACCTTCTTCAATTTATATATATTTATATAGATAGTTTGCAGGTGTTCATTTGGACCATCCCTTTGTAAATGGGTTTAGTCACATAGTTTTTGTACATAACTATCCTTTCATAATTATTCCTAGAGTTGATAGCCATGTTTTGTTTTATCTCTTTTCTATCTGAAGATATATAAGTAGCATTAAAATGTCATACTCTTCCATTATGTCGTTATTATAGAAGATATTAAAATAACTATAAATAGACATGCACTGTTGTTTAAAAATAAATTCTATATATCTGCACTTCACTTAGTTAATTCAATAAAGATATACATCTATCCTGTATATATTTAATTTCCTTCTGTCCAGAGGCTTAGGGGTTTTCCCATAGTGTTGACTGAATAAATTCTATTTTTCACAGAAGCAGATTAAAGTATATAATTATAAATTATGAGGTAACATAATCGCCATATTTAAACCAAGAACTGGTTTAGAGGTTCTAGCTGATTTGTCCTCATATTTCTGGTTCCTACAACCATGCATAACTGATAGAGTTTAATTATTCTACTATTATGTAAATGTAAGGAACTCCAACACAACAAAACATTGCAAGAATTATATAGCTACAGTCGTTAATCTTTACACTTAACGAAAAATAAATTTTTAATCCTTCATAATACTGTGTGCATACCAATTTGTTATTTGACCAGTCCTCCCAACCGTAGAGTCACTTCATCTCCAGAACTCACCCCCGAGATGTGACCACCTCCTAGAACAGACCAACCCCTAATCTGTTCAGGAATAGCTTATTTAAGATTTTGCTCCCCAAAGCCTGTTTCTAATTCTACGTCTAGAATATCAGGATGCTTTTCTTCCTGTTTGCCTAGGCTTCCCTATTTAGGGATATTTAAAGTTGCTTTCTTCTTTTCCCAGCTTTTTACCTCTTCCCAACTACTCTCCACATCATTGGGGAAACTAGATTTTCCTCAAAATCTAATTTAGAAATAAATTCTTTCAAGGATTTTTGAAAGATTTTTGGGGAATTATTTGCCAATATCCATCCTCATGGATTTAGCAAGTGGTCTCACAATTCTCATTTTGGTCAATCTTCACAGAATCATTTTATTTATTTTTTAGAATTAAATATTTAATTACATCCACCAAATACTTATCCATTGGGGTCCACTCCCCTTTAGATTAAAGTTCAAATGTCTAGTTTTGAAAATCAAACACATAAACTAGGGGTGTTACATATTCCCCCTCTAAAAGCAAACACCGTCCTCGGTGTTGGTATCTAACTACTAGATTTCATTTTTTTTTTCAAACAAAAATGGATATTTTTCCATCATTTAAGCTTCCCTTTCCCAGGTAGCTTCTTCAGCAGTAAAGTGCTTCCATTGCACTTTTACTCTCGCTACCATCGAATTCCTTAATTCAATTTCTTCCCGCTTCAATATTTGAAGCGGTTATGGAAGGAACTCCCCTTCTGGTTCCACCTGTATCACATTCCAATCAACTATGTGAGAAGCATCATGTACATATATTTTTAATAAAGAAACATGAAACACATCATGAACACTAACATGGGGCGGTAAGGCTAGCTTGACAGCTACTAGTCCCACCCTTTCTAACACTTCAAAAGAACCACAATATCTAGGGGGCAGTTTTGAACAACTTCCTGCATAAAGTGTGCTCTTTTTGGGTTTAATACGTAGATACACATGTTCCCCCACTTTAAATTTTTGATGTACCCTCTTCTTATCAGCATAGTTTTTCTGGCGATCATGTGTTGTCTTGATGTTTCTCTGTATTTGTTTAACAATTATTTCCATCTCTTGTAAGGCATCTGGTCCAAACATCAGCCTGTCCTCAGGTTGGCTCCAGATCAAAGGAGTACGACATTTCCTTCCATAGAGTGCCTCAAATGGACTCATTTTAATAGAGGATTGATAGCTGTTATTATAAGAAAATTCAAATAAATGAAAGTATTCTTCCCACTTTGATGGCCTATCCATCACATACATTCTCAGCATATCCTCTAAAATATGATTAGTTCTCTCTGTCTGACCATCAGTCTGAGGGTGATAGGCAGTGCTAAAATTCAACTTAGTGCCCATACCTCCAAATAGACCTTTCCAAAAGGCTGCTGTGAACTTAGCATCTCTGTCTGAAACAGTGATCTTTGGGACCCCATGTAACCTTACTACCTCTTTTAAGAACACATCTTCTACTTGGGTTGTCCCAAAAGTAGATTTCACCGGTATAAAGTGTGCAACTTTTGTTAAAGTGTCTACTACCACCATAACTGAGTCATGTTGGTACTTGGTTCTGGGTAATCCTGTTATGAAATATATAGAAACAGTGTCCCATTTCCATTTTGCAATCGGCAAAGGGTTTAAAAGTCCAGCAGGATGTTGATGCTCAACTTTAACTAGTTGACACTCCATGCATCAAGCTAAATATTCTGCTACCTCTCTTTTCATTCCTGGCCAAAAAAACTTCTTTTTTCAAAGTTGTTAACATTTTCTGATATCCAGGATGCTCTGCATATGGCTGTTTGTGATATTCATCTAAAATCTTTGTTTTCAAGGACTCCACATTGGGGATATATAATCTGTTTTTATAACAGATCAACCCTTTTTGGTTTTGAGTGTAATCAGGAATCTCTTTCTTTATTAATTTCACCTGTAGTGTTTCATAACTTGGATCCTGGTATGCTACCTTTTTCACTAAATCTTCTAAATCAAACTGGGCACTACTTCCAATGCTGTTTATATTTTGACAAGCATTTTTGCTCGAAGCGTCAGAAATTTTATTTTCTTTCCCTCTGATATGTTTTATGTCCATATCAAATTCACTCAGAAAATACAGCCATCTGGCCTGTCTAGCATTCAATTCAGTTTGGAAAAAGAAATATTTAAGACTAATATGATCAGTCATCAATGTAAATTTTTTTCTAAGAAGATAGTGTCGCCACATCTTCAAGGCATGAATAACAACAACCAACTCCAAATCATATGCACTATAGTTCTATTCATGTGTTTTCAATTTCCTAGACTCATATGCAATAACTAAATTTTCCTAGAAAAGGACTCCTCCCAGCCCCTCTCTATAGGCATCTGTACATACAACAAATTCTTTATCAGGATCTGCAATTTTCAATATAGGGGTTGTATTGAGTTTTATTTTTAATTGGTCAAAACTGTTTTGGCATTTTTCAGTCCACTCAAATTTGACCCCCTTTCTTTGTGGTGTGGTTATGGGATATGCTATGGCAGAAAATCTCTCCACAAATTTGCGATAATAACCTGCAATCCCCATGAATGATCTCACTGCTGAAACCTCAGTTGGCACAGGCCATTCTTTAATAGCCCTTATCTTTTCAGGGTCAACATCCAACCCTTGTTCAGAAATAATATGTCCCAAGTATTGGATTTTGTCCTTATAAAATTCACATTTGCTGAATTTGGCATATAACTAGTTTTCTTTCAAAGTTTACAACACTATCCTCAAGTGATCTTTGTGCTCCTCCTCATTTTTGGAATAAACTAAAATATCATCTATGAACACAAGTACAAATTTATCCAAATACTTGTTTAACACACTATTCATTAGGCACATAAAGGTGGCAAGGGCATTTGTCAAACCAAAAGGTAGGACTACAAATTCGTAGTGACCATACCTGGTTCGGAAAGTTGTTTTACTAATATCTTACTCCTTAATTCTAAGCCGGTGATAACCAGTCCTTAAGTCAATCTTCGAAAATACTGAAGCACCTCTTACCTGATCAAAAAGGTCATTTATTCAAGGTAAAGGGTATCTATTTTTTATTATCAATTTATTCAGCTAACGATAGTCAATGCACATTCTAAAGGTTCCATCCTTATTTTTCACGAACAACACCGGTGCTCCCCAAGGGGACACACTTGGTGTGATATAACCTTTCTCTAACAATTCTTGCAATTGCATTTTCCATGAGTTCAGGGGGACTCATTCGATAAGGAGCTCGGGAAACAGGTGTTGCTCTCAGCACCAAATCGATGGAAAAATCAATCTCTCTTTTGGGGGGAAGATGAGGAATCTCCTCTGGAAAAACTTCTTTAAACTCTCTCACTACTGGCAAAGTATCCAGCAGATTTTCTTCAAGTTTCTATTCTGTCTCTTCTAGATGTACTGCATATACTTGGTATCCTTTCCTAGCTGTTCTTTTTAGTTGCAGTGTTTATATCTATCTTACAGAGATAGGTTTTGGTTTTCCCTTGAGAGTAAAAGGCTGCACTGATAGTGGGTATATTCCTGGCTATGTCATTTACTGTGGTAGCTTCTCGATCTCTCATAATCATCTGAATGTTTCGGTGGGTAAAATCCCTCAAAATATGGGGTTCTCCACATCCCCAGCATTTCAAAGGTTCCCTCATTTTGACTGTGCCTTCCTTCTTATTTCCTTCATCTAGTTGTTTGGAACCAAGTTGAGACTGAGCTGTTTGGCTTTCTTTTGGTTTATGAAACTTTTTTCTCTAGTGATCCCTGCCAAAGTTCTTTAAATAAGCTGGTTTTTGTTTCTTTCCTTTGAACTCACCCTTGTTTACCTAGTTTTTTCCATGCTCACCTTTTCCTTTAAACTACTGGTAGCACAATCTAGCTTTTCTAACAACTTCGTCCATCTGTTTTGGGTTATCAAACTCAATCTTCTCTTTGTACACAACAGGAAAACAGTTCAAAAACCTTTGCACCTTTGCCTTCTCTTCCCTAATGTAAGGGACATATCTCAACAAATTTGTAAACTTAGTGAGAAAATCATCAATAGTAAGTTGTCCCAGTCTAAGCTCATGAAATTCTTTTGCTTTATCATCATAGTAACGTTCATTAAAGTAGTGGTTTTTGAACTTAACCTAGAAATTTTCCCAAGTAACTTTCTTTTCATCAATGGCATGAACCATTTTCGTCTCCTCCCCCACAAGGTAGCCTTACCTTGTAGCTGATAAATAGATAATCTGGTCTTCATATTGCTTTCATATTCATAGACCTGGAAATACTTAATCATGTTCAACAACCACGCTTCAGCATCTTCCTCCTTCTCCCCATCATAGGAGGGAGGTTTGATCTTTTGGAATTCCCCTTGTAATTCCTTTTTCTGTTTATGCTAATGCCTAATAGCATCATCATCCTTAGACTCATCATTCTTCGTCTTCCCAGAACCTTCACCCTCTTGTTTTTTCTGCGAAGTTAATTCTCGAATGAGTTTTTCCTGCTCCTCACTGGCAAATGACAATCTGTCATTCTGGCTTCTTAACTCAGCCATCTCTCGTTGAAAACTCTGCAACATAGCCATCACTGGAGCATTGGGTTCTGGTGTACTATCTTCATCACGCAGATCGACATATATTTCCTCACCTTTTTCCATTCCAGCACCAATGTACACTACACAACACAGATCAGTAAATAAAATAATTTTATTTTTTTTCCAACAGTAAATCATTTATACAGTGAGAACACATACCAACAACCCAGTTTTGTATAACCTGAGCTCTGATACCATTTGTAACGTCTCCTCTTTAACACAAGAAAAAGAAAAAAAAAATCCTCTTTTTTTTATATAGAGTTTATTTCTGTGCTTCTATTGACCATAGCTGTTCCACGATAGTTGAGTTTACTGTTATATTTCTATTCCCCACAGCTATTCAATTTTATTTGTCAAAATTTACCATTTTGAATCTACTATGGAATAGAGTTCCTAATTTCTTCTATTCCTCTTATAAGTATAATCTATTTGTGTTTTCCCCACTAAGTGTTTGTATCAAAGATTTAATATATATATATATATATAGATCCCCATATATGTATATGGTTCACCTCACATATATATTAGCATTCAAAATTATATTCATATGGCTTATGTGTAGAACTTATGAGCCATTGGTTATATATATATATTCCTCCCACTCCAAGGCGTATATCCCTAGGTTTGGAATTTCAAACTTTTTTCAAGTCTATTCTTATTTATAATTCATGTCATGTTTATGAATTTAACCTAAGCGAGATCGTCGAATCATTTATTTCTAACGTACCATTCATTTATGATACGTTTGAGGTGGAGATCTGTGCGATCAATTTTCAATACATTCGCTACGTTTCGTTGGCAATATCGCTAAGGTATGTGGCCTTGGAAACCTGGTCTGCTTTCCTTGTCATCTATTCTATGTGTTTACGTCTTGTCTGAAACACGCCATGATATAAAGACCTTTTATTACGTCGGCCACCTCATACGATCTATGGTACTGAGGCATTGATTGCGTAGATAGTCATTTATGTGATGAGCTTTATTGTATTAAATAACAAATTCTCCAGATCGATCCGTGTTTAGACTATGTATCCGTGGCCACTTGGACGGTGGAGATTGTTTGTTCTCATTAGGGTTTTTGTTGGTGTTTTGATATGAGACGAGCATATAAATATGTGTTCTATTGTGGAACCAAATCTTTTCGCCGTTCATTTGTTTTTCTTGTCCTCCGGTGTCGAGCCTCTGCACAATGGAGGACACGAAGCGTATTCTCGTCCCGGCTTCGAGTGAATCTATCCTTCATCATAACGCCTTTCAATCATCCACTGATGCGTATTTCACTAACTTAATGCTAAAGCATACGCTATGTTTAATGAGTCTGGCTATGTATCCTTGCTTCGTATCTTTACGCTCTCTGTTATAAAGTGAGAGTTGAGGTTAATAAAAAATTTCTTACTTGAGTCGTTTACTGTTGAGGATTTCGTTGCCATCAGTAAAACACCTCTCTCATAGATAATTTCTTCTTGTTTATCTAGATTTATGTTTCTGTGGATAATGTCGAAGACTCAACTACATCATTTTTGTTTTCATAAAGTGTATTCTTCGTTGTCTTTTGTGGATGTCCTGAGCTTATTCGAATGGTGATGTTTTGATTTTTCTAGCTTTCTCCATGGCTATCAAGCCATAACCACAGGCAAGAGTCAATTCATCTTTATAATTCAACCCTGGCTTCTTCACTTGTCCTTGAACGATTCAGTGATCTAATTGGTTTTATTTTGTGGGTTTCTCTTTGTTCTAGGTCGCTTTGGGAGATAAGGAATTTCTCAACCCGCAAGATAATCCTTTATTAATGTTCTGTTTCAGCTATTTAGTTGCACTAATTTTCATATCAGTAAATAAATTTGCATTCTCATTTCCCTTTGTTTGTGTTGCAGGTAATTTCGACGCCTTATGATTTTCCTTCTCGGCGAACCATAAAATACGTCATTTCATTTGACACTAATTTCACTACCCTAGGTGTTTTCAGGTCGGTATACACCTGGGCGGAGAGAAGCCATCCTCTTATCACGTTATTCTACCTAATTGGTTCAGATAATTAAATTTCTTATAGTCATAAACAGTATTTGTTGTAATACCAGACTCTGCCAGAGACTGTTACTATTAATTATTATTCGGATGATGAATTCCTTCAGTAATTAATTTCTAGAATGAGAGTGTGGATTTTTTTTTTTGAAAGATTGTTGCCCAAGGTGGCTCAAATTTATACATACATACACACACACACACACACACACACACACACACACACATATATATATATATATATATATATATATCGTATTTATTCTTCGTCTCTGATATCATTGACAACTCCATAATATTTTCTAATAATTTCTAGCTTGTTATTTGAGGAATTTCTCCTGTTATCTCTCATTCAATTATATATATATATATATATATATATATATATATATATATATATATATATATATATATATATATATATATATATATATATTTTGTCGGTTTAATTATGATTGAAGAAATAAGGAGTTCTCTGGTTTCTTTATTTCTCTTTTCGAGTTCTTATCATAATAATGACTTCAATGTATATAAGTCTCTCTATTGTCAGATTCTTCAAGTTTACAGTGATTTTGTGAATGAGTAATTATAAGTTCTATATTTTGTAGATATTGTATGACTCCCACAGTGGACTCTTTGTATTCCTAGGAGGTTATAGTTAATTTGGAAGAGCTTCATAGGTCAAGCAAAATGTTCCCCACAACTGTATACATCTAATCTTTGCTCTTTTGTTTTCATAATATAATCAGTTCCAGTGTATCAATGTTTAGACTGGCTTTCTTAACTGATATATTATATAGATCTGGTGGATAGCTAGTGGCTACCTTCTTCAATTTATATATATATATATATATATATAGATATTTTGCAGGTATTCATTTGGACCATCCCTTTGTAAAGGGGGTTAGTCACATAGTTTTTGTACATAACTATCGTTTCATAATTATTCCTATAGTTGATAGCCATGTTTTGTTTTATCTCTTTGCTCTCTGAAGATATATAAGTAGTATTAAAATTTCATACTCTTCCATTCTTTCCTTATTATAGAAGATATTAAAATAAATATCAATAGACATGCACTGTTGTTTAAAAATAAATTCTATATATCTGCACTTCACTTAGTTAATTCAATAAAGATATAACTCTGTCCTGTATATATTTAATTTCTTTTTCTCCACGGGCTTAGGGGTTTTCCCATAGTGTTGACTGAATAAATTCTATTTTTCACAGAAGCAGATTAAAGTACATAATTATAAATTATGAGGTAACATAATCTCCAGATTTAAACCAAGAACTGGTTTAGAGGTTCTGGCCGATTTGTCCTCATATTTCTAGTTCCTCCAACCATGCAGAACTGATAGAGTTTAACTATTCTACTATTATGTAAATGTAAGGAACACCAGCACAACAAAACATTGCATAATTATACAGCTACAATCATTAATATTTACACTTAACAACAAATAAAATTTTAATCCTTCATAATACTATGTGCATACCAATTTGGTATTTGACCAGTCCTCCCAACCGTAGAGTCCCTTATCTCTAGAACTCACCCCTGAGTTATGACCACCTCCTAGAACATACCAACCCCTAATCTATTCAGGAATAGCTTATTTAAGCTTTTTCTCCCCAAAGCGTGTTTCTAATTCTACGTCCAGAATATCAGGATTCTTTTCTTCCTGTTTTCCTAGGCTTCCCTATTTAGGGATATTTAAAGCTTCTTTCCGTTTTTCCCAACTTTTTACCTCTTCCCAACTACTCTCCACATCATTGGAGAAACTATATTTTCCTCAAAATCTAATTTAGAAATAAATTCTTTCAAGGATTTTTGAAAGATTTTTGGGGAATTATTTGCCTCTATCCATCCTCATGGATTTAGCAAGTGGTCTCACAATTCTCATTGTGGTCAATCTGCACAGAATCATTTTATTTATTTTTCAAAATTACATATTTAATTACATCCACCAAATACTTATCCATTGGGGTCCACTCCCCTTTGGATTAAAGTTCAAATGTCTATTTTTGAAAATCAAACACATAAACTAGGGGTATTACAATTTCTTCAGGTTCAAATATTCCTTCAGTTTTTCTTTTATTCTAGTAGGAATTTATACTCAGATTTACATTAGTTTCTGAAGTAAAAATCTGATTTATAACTACACTTAGATTTCTATTTAATACAATAACCAGTAGTATTTTAAATTATACTTTTGCTATTTATCTTCAATGTGTAAGATAGATAAATATTACATTCAATTAATGATAACTATATTGGTATCTGACACTTTCATTCTCTATCATTTAGATGGAATTATCCAACTGTAGGTAGAGTTTCCAAATAACTAACATAATAGAGATTCAACAAATTGTTTATTTTCTACTAAGAACATTTTATACTACAGAAGCATATTAAGGTTATTATTTAATAGTGACCTATGGGATTAAAATGTATCTTTAGATTTAAACCAATATCAGTTTAGAAATTTTGCATGATATTTCCCAATGGCATATCTTCCTACAACTATACAGATTTTAGAGGATTAGTTTCTTCTAACCAAATCTGTTAAATGTAAGGAATTGAAATCCTATAGCATAACATTTTTCTATTTCTTTCAATCCACATAAACAATTAAAATTTATAATATCATCTAGATCAACTGTATATAGCTTAGGTGTGCATACCACTTTTTCCTATGACCAATCCTCCCAACCATAGAATTCCTCTATCTCCAGAATTCACCCCCAAGCTGAGATCCTCCGAGGAACAGACCCACCTCAATCTGTTTTGGAGTAGCTTACTTAAGCTATGCTCTTGCTGAAGCCAGTATCTAATTCTACGTCCAGAATTTTAGGATGATTTTATTCCTGTTTACCTAGGCTTCCCTTAATAATGGACTTTGAAGCTACTTTCTACTTTTCCAGCATTTTACCTCTTCCCAACTACTTTCCTCTTCATTTGGGAATTTAGATTTTTTCCTCTTCAATATAATTTAGAAATAATTCTTTCAAGGATTTTTGAAAGGTTTTGGGGAAAGTCTTTAACCTTTTTCCATCCCTCATGGATCAGGCTTGTGATCTCAAATTCTCATTTGGTCATAGTGCACACATAAACATTTTATTTATTTTTCATAAATAAATAATTAACTTAATCGAAAAAAAAATTATCCATTGGGGTCCAGTCCCCTTTGGAATTATGTTCAAATGTCTAACTTGAAAAGCATAGAAACTTGGAGTGTTACACATTCCCCCTCTAAAAACAAACACCGTCCTCGGTGTTAACAACTAACTACTAGAGTTTATTTTGAAATTAAAAATGGATATTTTTCCATCATCTCAGCTTCTCTTTCCCATGTAGCTTCTTCAGCAGTAAATTTCTTCCACTGTGCCTTTACTCGGGCTATTGTTCAATTTCACAATTCAATTTCTTCCCGCTCCAAGATTTGAAGTGGCTCTGAAAGGAACTCCCCTTCTGGTTCCACCCGGATCACATTCCAGTCGATAATGTGAGAAGCATCATGTACATATTTTTTCAATAAAGAGACATGAAACACATCATGAACTTTAATATGCAGGGGTAAGGCTACTTTATAAGCCATTGGTCCCACCCTTTCTAGTACTTCAAAAGGCCCACAGTATCTAGGAGCCAATTTTGCACAACTACCAGTATGCAAAGTCCTCTTCTTGGCCTTAATTCACAGATATAGATTATCCCCCACATTGAATTCCCGATGAATTCTCTTCTTTTCAGCATAACTTTTATGTTGATCTTGAGCAAGTTTAATTTTTTTCTGAATCTGCTTTACAAATCTTTCCATTTCCTGCAAAAAATCTGGCCCTAGGATTAACTTGTCTTCAGGTTGACTCTAACTTAAAGGAGTGTGGCACTTCCTTCCATAGAGTGCCTCAAATGGACTCATATTTACGGATTCTTGATAGCTATTGTTATAGGAAAATTTAGCTAAATTCAAATAGTATTCCCACTTAGTTGGCCTATCCATTACATACATTCTTAACATATCCTCCAAAATCTGATTTGTCCTCTTTGTTTGACCATCTGTTTGAGGGTGATAAGCAGTACTAAAATTTAATTTAGTTCCCATCTCTCCAAACATACTTTTCAAAAAAGCAGTTGTGAACTTGGCATCTCTGTCTGAAATTATCATATTTGGAACTCCATTTATTCTTACTATTTCTTTCATGAACACATTCACTACTTGGGCTGTTCCAAAAGTGGATTTTATAGGTATAAAATGGGAAGAATTGGTAAATGTATCAACTACTACCATCACAAAATCATGCTGGTATTTCGTTTTAGGTAGGTCAGTAATAAAATCCAATGAAACAATATCCCATTTCAATTCTGAAATTGGAAAGGGGTTTAAAAGACCAGCTGGATGTTGATGTTCAGTTTTTACTAGTTGACATTCCATGCATCTGGCTGAATAGTTTGCTACATCCTTTTTCATTCCTGGCCAAAACAATTTTTTTTTCAATGCTATTAGTAGTTTCTGATATACAACATGTCCTGAATAAGGGTATTTATGATATTCATCTAAAATGTCTTTTTTCAAGGAATCTACATTAGGGATATACAATCTGTTTCTATAACATATCAACCCTTTTTTATTTTTAGTGTATCCATCCATTTCCTTTTTCAGCATTTTTGTTTGAAGTTATTCATATTGCAGACCTTGATCCACTACCTTTTTCACCATTCCTTCCAAGTAAAAATCTACACTACTCCCAATATTGCTTATGTGTTGCACATCATTTCTTCTTAGTGCATCAACAATTTTATTTTCTTTCCCTTTAATATGTTTTATTTCCATGTCAAATTCACTCAGAAAAGACATCCATCTAGTTTGTCTAGCATTCAAATCTGGTTGACTGAAAAAATATTTCAGGCTAATGTGATCTGTCATTAGTGTAAATTTCATTCCTAAGAGGTAGTGTCGCCACATCTTGAGAGCATGAATTACAACAGCCAATTCAAGATCATACACACTATAATTCTGCTCATGTTTCTTAAGTTTTCTAGATTCATAAGCAACAACAGAATTTTCTTGTTAGAAAAATCCTTCTATACCTTCCCCACACGCATCCGTGCACAAAAAAAACTCCTGATTTGGATCTACAATTTTAGGATTGGTGTTGTAGTCAGTTTTAGTTTTAACTGTTCAAAACTACTTTGGCACTTTTCAGTCCACTTAAACTTTGTACCGTTCCTCTGCAATGAAGTTATGGGATGTGCTATTGTAGAAAATCTTTCTACAAACCTTCGATAATATCTTGTAATCCCTATAAATGATCTTACTGCTCATACATTAGTAGGTACATGCCACTCATTTATGGCCTTACCTTTTCAGGATCAACAGCCAATCCTTCATCTAATATTATATGCCCCATATATCGAATTTTATCCTTATAAAACTCACATTTACTAAATTTGGCATGCAACTGATTTTCTTTCAAAGTCTGCAGTACTACTCTTAAGTGTTCTCTATGTTCTACTTCACTTTTTGAATAAACTAGAATGTCGTCTATAAATACTAGCACAAACTTGTCTAAGTATTTATTTAGGACACTATTCATTAAGTAGGAGCATTTGTGGCAGGAGTATTACAGGCTATTCACCTTCCGTAACCTTCACCTTCTTGGCTATTCCGTGAATTCAGTTCTCTAATTAGTTTTTCTTTCTCTTCACTGGCTAACGATAGCCTGTAATTTTGGGGGGAAGATAATATAGTGTTCCTCACCACTTCATCCATGGTTTTTGGACTGTCAAACTCGATTTTATCTTTATATGTAGTAGGCAAACAATTCAGAAATCTCTGCACTTTTTCCTTCTCTTCTCGTATGTATGGCACATACCTTAGCATATTTGTGAACTTGCTGACCAAATCATCTATGGTGAGTTGTCCCAATCTGATTTCATGAAACTCTTTTTCCTTCTCATCATAATAGCATTCATTGAAGTATCAATTCTTGAATTTGATTTGAAAATATTTCCAGGTCATTATTTTCTCATCAATTGTATGAACCATCTTTGTTTCCTCCCACCACAAGTTAGCCTTACCTTGCAATTGGTATATAGCTAATCTGGCCCTTAGATATCTTTCATACTCACAAACATGAAAATATTTAATCATGTTTAACAGCCATGCCTTAGCATCTTCCTCCTTCTCTCCATCATAGGAGGGAGGTTTTGTTTTCCGGAATTCACCCTGTAATTCCTTCTTTTGCCTAGACTGATGTCTAGAAGCATCATCTTCTTCAGATTCATCTAAAATATTTATCTTATTCTTTATCTTCCTTCGGTAACCTTCACCTTCTTGGCTATTCCATGAATTCAGTTCTCTAATTAGTTTTTCTTTCTCCTCACTGGCTAATGATAGCCTGTATTTATGGCAAGAGCATTTGTCAAACCGAAAGGTAGGACTACAAATTCGTAGTGCCCATACCTTGTTTGAAAGGCTATTTTGCTGATATCTTCTTCTTTTATTCTTAACTGGTGATAACCAGTTCTCAAAACAATCTTGGAAAACACTGAAGTTCCCCTAACCTGATAAAAAAGGTCATCGGTTCTGGGTAAAGCGTACATATTTTTGATAGTAAACTTATTCAGTTGGTGATAATCAATACACATTCAGAAGGTACCATCCTTCTTCTTCACAACCAACACCGGTGCTCCCCAAGGGGATACACATGGTCTTATGTAACCT
This sequence comes from Pinus albicaulis, assembly GCA_034641835.2. Classification (NCBI taxonomy): domain Eukaryota; kingdom Viridiplantae; phylum Streptophyta; class Pinopsida; order Pinales; family Pinaceae; genus Pinus; species Pinus albicaulis. Next base: position 1,326,589,356 of record CM076580.1, read on the forward strand.
TTATCCAACAATTCTTACAATTGCATCTTTAGCTCCATTAGTTCAGGGGGACTCATTCGATAAGGAGCTTTAGAAATTGATGTTGCACCCGGCACTAAATAAATGGTAAAATCAATTTCTCTTTTGGGGGGAAGATAAGGAATCTCATCCAGAAACACCTCTTTAAACTCCCTAACCACTTGCAAAGTGTTCGACAAGTTTTCTTCATGTTGCTGTCCTAATTCTTCAACATGTACTGCATACACTTGATATCCCTTCCTAGATGTTATTTTTAATTGTAGAGATGATATTTGTCTTATAGAGATTGGTTTTGGTTTTCCTTTGAGTATAAAGGGCCTCCCTTCCTCATCTATGCAATGCAGAGTTTTATCCCAACAATTCATCATAGCTTTTCTTTTCTCTAACCATTCCATCCCTATCATCAAATCATATGAACCTAAGGGAAAAATGTTTAAGTTTACTTATGTCTAAAAGTCATTTAATTGAATTGTTGTTTTAGGTAACTTATGAGTTACTTTTCATTTGGTACCAGTGGCTAACTGGACCAACCAAGATTGCTGGAATTTCTCAGTTTTGAGATTGGATTTTTCTACCACTTGTGGACTAATGTTACTCAAAGAAGCACCCAGATCAATTAAAACTGTAACAGATTGGTCAGTAATCTTACTTTCCATCTCTACCATAGTAGGCTGGTGTTCTGCTTTTCGCTTCTCCAATGCTGCACTGATGGTGGGAATATTTCTGGTTACATCATTTACAGTAGTAGCTTCTCTAGGCCTCAGAACCATCTGAATATTTCAATGGGGATAGTCCCTCAAAAGATGAGGTTCTCCACAACCCCAGCACTTCAATGGCTCTCTCATTTTAACTGTTCTTTCCTTCTTATTATTTTCATTCACTGTTTTGGAACCAGTTTGAGACTGAAAAGTTTGGTTATCATTTGGTTTATTAAACTTCTTTCTCTGATGGTTCTTCCCAAATTGTTTTTCAAGTAGGCTGGTTTCGGTTTCCTTTCACTGACTTCACCTTTATTTGAAAATTTCTTTCCTTGGTCCATATTACCATGAAACTACTAATAACATAATCTAGCATTCCTCACCACTTCATCCATGGTTTTTGGACTATCGAACTCGATATCGATTTTATCTTTATACGTAGTAGGCAAACAATTCAGAAATCTCTGCACTTTCGCCTTCTCTTCTCGTATGTATGGCACATACCTTAGCATATTTGTGAACTTGGTGACCAAATCATCTATGGTGAGTTGTCCCAATCTGATTTCATGAAACTCTTTTTCCTTCTCATCATAATAGCATTCATTTAAGTATCGATTCTTGAATTTGATTTGAAAATATTTCCAGGTCATTATTTTCTCATCAATTGTATGAACCATCTTTGTTTCCTCCCACCACCAGGTAGCCTTACCTTGCAATTGGTATATAGCTAATCTAGCCCTTAGATTTCTTTCATACTCATAAACATGAAAATATTTAATCATTTTTAACAGCCATGCCTTAGCATCTTCCTCCTTCTCTCGATCATAGGAGGGAGGTTTTGTTTTCCGGAATTCACCCTGTAATTCCTTCTTTTGCCTAGACTGATGTCTAGAAGCATCATCTTCTTCAGATTCATCTAAAATATTTATCTTATTCTTTATCTTCCTTCCGTAACCTTCACATTCTTGGCTATTCCGTGAATTCAGTTCTCTAATTAGTTTTTCTTTCTCCTCATTGGCTAACGATAGCCTGTAACTTGGCTTCTTAGCTAGGCCATATCCAGTTGCATCCTGTCTTCTTAGCTAGGCCATATCCAGTTGCATCTTGTGCAACATAGCCATCAAACGAGCATTGGGATCTGGCGTGTTATCTCCACCACCCAGATCAACATAGAGCTCATCTCCTTCAGCCATTTACTTTTCTGTTTCAGTACCTTTTTACACTAAAACAAACAACATCAGTAACAAATTTTTTTTTCAAAAAAAAATATTTATTTATATAGTGAGCACAAAAATAGCCCAGTTTTTCTAACTTGGGCTCTGATACCATTTGTAGTATACCTCCAATTTTTTTATTATTTTTTATTTTTCAATTGGTCGCTTTTCGACGATATAACTTTGATATTCTATTTTTATTTATTTCTACTTCATAACATTCTGGCTATTAACCAAGCCCTTCAACATATGTATCTTACTTACAGATGTTTACCTCATAATTATAAAAGATAAACTTTAATATTATTCTACATATTGAATTTCCAACTTTCATTGCATAAGTTGATTTACCATACTCTTTAATGTATTTGATAATACATTACCTATCTTGCATTTAAACAATATTTAAATTTCCCTTTACTTAATTTAAATAATATGGAACCCATTTTTTTAGTTGATTTTATTAATTATATTGAAACGTTGATTTATTCACATATGGTCCCATCAGACCTACACATATATAATACTCTACATATATGATACATATGAATAATACCATTGCAGGTATGTTTATCCACTACGTATATCAACCTTCAATATAGCTATCATAAGGTATTGGGTTAATCAAATTCACCGTTAATAATGTTAAAGAAATTCGATTATACCATCGAATTATTTCAATATGAAATTGATTTGAAACGAATATTGGTTATGATCTGAGTGCATTTAATGGCTATCTTTTACCAAGATTCATATCAATTCATGCTTTGGCAATTCAGCCAGTTTTTACAACAGACTTAACTCCAGGGTTTAATGATTCTTACAACAAAGTTTATTAACATGAATATTGCACGCAATGTTTCTTTTCCCATTGAATCCTCGGTTTCCGGTGTACTGATAACTTGGATCTTATAGATGGATTCGTATCTTTGTATTAGATTTATATGTATTGAACTTCTCTCAACAAAAAATGTCACATTTAATTTCATCGATTCTTTCGTCTTAAATCATACGATTCGAGCAGATCGTGACATTTGTAGGGTTCGATATTGTTAGGGTTTTGAACATCCATTTGATATTTAATGTGAACTCTCAATGGAGTTGTATTTCATTTTCCTCCCATTTTATCGTAACTCTTAGGCTCATGCCTGAGTTTCCTCTGGCTCACACCTGAACTGTGATGAAGAAATCTCTTTGTTTTTTCACAGATCCATCCATTCGGACGTGAAACTCTTTCGATCGGTAAGTGTTTTATTTTTAATTTATTTCTGAAGCTCTACACATCGTTTCATGCTTTATAGTCTATGTTATGCTTGTTTATCTCTAGAATTCTTATGGAATCGAACTCTGTTAATACCATACGGTTTTGTCTTATTGTATTCATAACCCTCCTCTATGTTTGACACGGCCTCTATGGCAGAGTATAGAGTGTCTTTTAATCAATATTCTCCACATTAATGGCTATTATTGTTCAGAGAAAACCCTTAGGTCAGATTTACCCAATTTGTCTGGGTCTAGCGTATTCAGTTTTCATATTAGTTTGGAGTTGTAAAACCCCAATTCATATTTTTGTTTTTACTATAGATTCTCTCAACTGAGCTTGTCACCCCACAATTCATGGTTTTCTTATGAGTATTCTGTTGGTTACCCATTTTGTGATGTAGAGGGTTTGAAAATGCTATCCCTCGACGCTAAAATGAAGTCGACTATGACTTTGTGATTAAGTCGAGCTTTGTCATGACTTGATTTTGGATTTTCACAGGTAATTGGTAGCTTCAAAATGGTTTTATTATACAGTGAATTGAAATGATTTTCATTTTATTTCATTCATACTAACTTCATGTTTATCTGACGTGTGACGCAGGTAACTTTCCATCTCTATTCTATCCTTCATTATAGAAGTGGTACTCTGGTTTTTGGTCTATATATATTCTTGGAATTTTAGTCCATTCTCTCTATATAGGTCGGTTTATACGCTCTTCACCGAGTATTACTACTCTGTTACAGTGGAGCTAGGAATAAAATATTGTTTTTGTAAATTAAGACATTTGTTTCCTTCTTAGCCTTTTGGCTAATCTGAGGTAGATTAGGTAGGTTTCCTTGTTAAAATTTCCCAGCACAATATACTATATATGGAATGTAAATTTACGTTATAATTATAGCCTTTTTATTGGCTTACGTTTTCTCAATATCAGTATTATTTCTTCTGGTTTATAATTCCATTCTATATAATTTTCCAGAATGTCATACTCATATAATATGTTTTAAATTGATATATATATATATATATCTATATATATATAGATATATATATATATATCAATTTAAAACATATGATATAAATATGACAGGTAAGGAAAAATATATATATATATATATATATATATATATATATATATATATATATATATATATATATATATATATATATATATATAAATATTCTTCAAACAGATGTCTATATAAATCATGCATAGTTTCCCAGGTTGTTTTAATTTTCATATCGAATTTTAATGATTACAACTTCTGCTAATGAAATTTATGCTCTGAAATGTAGAGGATTAACTCTTGTTATAGATCCTTCCATATTTAGAAATTTATATAGGTTACTGGTAAATTTTTATGCCATAATTATTAGTTTAATTTTAATCATCTACATATTTTATGTTTCTCTATACTGATTTTACTTAAGAATTAATTTACAGCTAAATTAATTCACCTTGTCCCTTAGGATAATATTAGAAAATTGTGCTATCACTTTCATTTTCTTGTATTTTATCTTCTCTTACCATAAATGTTATAAATAGAACTTATAGGGAATTAGAAGAAATATGGTAAATAAATCCATTAATAATAATGGTTCGACCCTTTTTTATTTCATGGTTATCATTACGCTAAATTTAGTAAAAATGAACAGTAAAGTTCCAAGTGTATAATCTCACCTACTTTTCTTACATCTTTAGATAGCAGTATCCATATATAATAAAAAAATTCTACTCTTTTTTATAATGACTGTTCTCATGCATTTATTTCTTCAGGCTCAAATATTCCTTCAGTTTTGCTTTTATTCTGGTAGGAATTTATATTCAGATTTACATTAGTTTCTAAAGTAAAAATCTGATTTTTAACTATACTCGAATTTTTATTTAATACACTAACCAACAGTATTTTAAATTCTACTTTTGCTATTTATCTTCCATCTGTAAGATAGATAAATATTACATTCAATTAATGATAACCATATTGGTATCTAACACTTTCATTCTCTATCATTTAAATGGAATTATCCAGTTGTAGGTAGAGTTTGAAAATAACTAACATAATAGAGTTTCACCAGATTTTTTATTTTCTACTAAGAACATTTTATACTACAGAAGAAGATTAAAGTTATTATTTAATAGTGACCTTTGGGATTAAAATGTATCTTCAGATTTAAACCAATATCGGTTTAGAAATTCTCAACGATATTTTGCAATGGCATATATTCCTAAAACTATACAGATTTTAGAGGATTAGTTTCTTCTAACCAAATCTGTTAAATGTAAGGAATTGAAATTCTGCAGCATAACATTTTTCTATTTCTCTCAATCCACATAAACAGTTAAAATTTATAATATCATCTAGATCAACTGTATATAGCTTAGGTGTGCATACCACTTTTTCCTATGACCAATCCTCCCAAACATAGAATTCCTCTATCTCCAGAATTCACCCCCAAGCTGATCTCCTCCCAAGAATAGACAAACCTCAATCTCTTCTAGAGTAGCTTACTTAGGCTATGCTCTCCCCAAAGCCTGTTTCTAATTCTGCGTCCAGAATTTCAAGATGCTTTTATTCCTGTTTGCCTAGGCTTCCCTTAATAAGGGAATTTCAAGCTTCTTTCTCCTTTTCCAGCCTTTTACCTCTTCCCAACTATTTTCCTCTTCATTGGGGAATTTAGATTTTTTCCTCTTCAACATAATTTAGAGATAATCCTTTCAAGGATTTTTGAAAGGTTTTGGGGAAAGTCTTTAACATTTTTCCATCCCTCATGGATCAGGCTTGTGATCTCAAATTCTCATTTGGTCATAGTGCACACATAAACATTTTATTTATTTTTCATAAATAAATAATTAACTAAATCCACACAACAATTACCCATTGGGTCCACTCCCCTTTGGACTTATGTTCAAATTTCTAACTTGAAGAGCTTAGAAACTTGGGGTGTTACACGTTCCCCCTCTAAAAATAAACACCATCCTCGGTGTTAACAGCTAACTACTAGAGTTTATTTTGAAAATAAAAATGGATATTTTTCCATCATCTCGGCTTCTCCTTCCCATGTAGCTTCTTCTACAGTAAAGTGCTTCCACTGCGCCTTTACTCTAGCTACTGTTCGATTTCGCAATTCAATTTCTTCCCGCTCCAAGATTTGAAGTGGCTCTAGAAGGAACTCCCCTTCTGGTTCCACCTAGATCACATTCCAATCAATAATGTGAGAAGCATCATGTACATATTTTTTGAATAAAGAGACATGAAACACATCATGAACTTTAATATGCAGGGGTAAGGCCAGTTTATAAGCCATTGGTCCCACCCTTTCTAATACTTCAAAAGGCCCACAATATCTAGGAGCTAGTTTTGCACAACTACCAGTATGCAAAGTGCTCTTCTTGGGCATAATTCACAGATATACATGATCCCCCACATTGAATTCCCGATGAATTATCTTCTTGTCAGCATAAATTTTTTGTCCATCTTGAGCAGTTTTAATGTTTTTATGAATCTGCTTTACAACTCTTTCCATTTCTTGCAAAGCATCTGGCCCTAGGATTAACTTGTCTTTAGGTTGACTGCAACTTAAAGGAGTGTGGAACTTCCTTCCGTAGAGTGCCTCAAATGGACTCATCTTTATGGATGCTTGATAACTATTTTTATATGCAAATTCAGCTAAATGAAAATAGTCTTCCCACTTAGTTGGCATATCCATTACATACATTCTTAACATATCCTCCAAAATCTGATTTGTCCTCTCTGTTTGACCATCTGTTTGAGGGTGATAAGAATTACTAAAATTTAATTTAGTTCCCATACCTCGAAACAAAATTTTCCCAAAAGCAGCAGTGAACTTGGCATCTCTGTCTGAAATTATCATCTTTGGAACTCCATGTAGTCTTACTATTTCTTTCATGAACACATTCGCTACTTGGGCTGTTCCAAAAGTGGATTTTACAGGTATAAAATGGGCAACCTTGGTGAAAGTATCAACTACTACCATCACAGAATCATGCTGGTATTTTTTTTAGGTAGACCAGTAATAAAATCCATTGAAACAGTATCCCATTTCCATTATGAAATTGGCAAGGGGTTTAAAAGACCAGCTTGATGTTGATGTTCAGTTTTGATTGGTTGACATTCCATGCATCTGGCTGAATATTTTGCTACATCCTTTTTCATTCCTGGCCAAAATAATTTATTTTTCGATGCTGTTAGTAGTTTTTGATATCGAGGATGTCCTGAATAAGGTTGTTTATGATATTTATCTAAAATGTATTTTTTCAAGGAATCCACATTAGGGATATACAATATGTTTCTATAACAGATCAGCCCTTTTTGATTTTTAGTGTATCCATCCATTTCCTTTTTCTGCATTTTTGTTTGAATTTATTCATATTACAGACCTTGATCCACTACCTTTTTCACCATTCCCTCCAAGTCAAAATCTACACTACTCGCAATATTGCTTATGTGTTGCACATCATTTTTGCTTAGTGCATCAACAATTTTATTTTCTTGCTCTTTAATATGTTTTATTTCCATGTCAAATTCACTCAGAAAAGACAGCCATCTAGCTTGTCTAGCATTCAAATCTAGTTGAGTAAAAAAATATTTCAGGCTAATGTGATCTGTCATTATTGTAAATTTATTTCCTAAGAGGTAGTGTCGCCACATATTGAGAGCATGAAATACAGCAACGAATTCAAGATCATACACACTATAATTCTGATCATGTTTCGTAAGTTTTCTAGATTCATAAGCAATAATAAAATTTTCTTGTAACAAAACTCCTCTTATACCTTCTCCACATGGATCAGTGCACACAATAAAGTCCTAATTTGGATCTACAATTTTTAGAATTGGTGTTGTAGTCAATTTTAGTTTTAACTATTCAAAACTAAATTGGCACTTTTCATTCCACTTAAATTTTGTACTGTTCCTCTCTAATGAAGTTATGGGATGTGCTATTGTAGAAAATATTTCTACAAACCTTTGATAATATCCTACAATCGCTATAAATGATCTTACTGTTGATACATCAGTAGGTACAAGCCACTCCTTTACGGCCTTTATATTTTCAGGATCAACATCCAATCCTTGTTCTAATATTATATGCCCCAGATATTGAATTTTATCCTTACAAAACTCACATTTAATAAATTTGGCGTATAACTGATTTTCTTTCAAAGTCTGCAGTACTATTCTTAAGTGTTCTCTATGTTCTGCTTCACTTTTTGAATAAACTAGAATGTCGTCTATAAATATTAGCACAAACTTGTCTAAGTATTTATTTAGGACACTATTCATTTAGCACATGAATGTGGTAGGAGAATTTTTCAAACCGAAAGGTAGGAATACAAATTATTAGTGCCCATACATGGTTCGGAAGGCTATTTTTCTGATATCTTCTTCTTTTATTATTAACTTGTGATAACTAGTTTTTAAATCAATCTTGGAAAACACTAGAGCTCCCCTAACTTGATAAAAAAGGTCATCTATTCTGGGTAAATGGTTCCCATTTTTTATAGTCAACTTATTCAGTTGGCGATAATCAATACACATTCTGAAGGTACCATCCTTCTTCTTCACAAATAGCACTGGTGCTCCCCAAGGGGATACACTTTGTCTTATGTAACCTTTATCCAGCAATTCTTAAAATTGCATCTTTATCTCCATTAGTTCAGGGGGACTCATTCGATAAGGAGCTTTAGAAACTGGTGTTGCACCTGGCACTAAATCAATGGTAAAATAAATTTCTCTTTTGGGGGGAAGAGGAGGAATCTCATCCAGAAACACCCCTTTAAACTCCCTAACCACTGGCAAAGTGTCTAACAAGTTTTCTTTGTGTTGCTGTCATAATTCTTCAACATGTACTGCATACACTTGATATCACTTCCTAGCTATTCTTTTTAATTGCAGAGTTGATATTTGTCTTATAGAGATTGGTTTTGGTTTTCCTTTGAGTATAAAGGGTCTCCCTTTCTCATCTATTCAATGCATAGTTTTATCCTAGAAATTCATCATAGCTTTTCTTTTCTCTAACCAGTCCATCCCTATCAACCAATCATATGAACCTAAGGGAAAAATGTTTTAGTTTACTTATGTCTGAAAGTTATTTAATTTAATTTCTGTTTTAGGTAACTTATGAGTTACTTTTCATTTGGTACTAGTGGCTAATTGGACCAACCAAGACTACTAGAATTTCTTAGTTTTAAGATTGCATTTTTCTACCACTTGTGGACTAATGTTACTCAAAGAAGCACCTGGATCAATTAAAACTGTAACAAATTGGTCAGCAATATTACCTTCCATCTCGACCATAGTAGGCTGGTGTTCTGCTTATTGCTTCTCCAATGCTGCACTGATGGTGGGAATATTTTTGGTTACATCATTTACAGTAGTAGCTTCTCTAGGCCTCAAGACCATTTGAATATTTAGATGGGGACAGTCCCTTAGAAGATGAGGATCTCCACAGCCCGAGCACTTCAATGACTCTCTCATTTTCACTGTTCCTTCCTTCTTATTATTTTGATTCATTATTTTGGAACCAGTTTGAGATTGAGAAGTTTGGTTATCATTTGGTTTATTAAACTTCTTTCTCTGATGGTTCTTGCCAAAGTTTTTTTCAAGTAGGCTGGTTTCTGTTTCCTTCCACAGACTTCACCTTTATTTGACCATTTCTTTCCTTGGTCCATATTACCATGAAACTGCTGATAATATAATCTAGCATTCGTCACCACTTCATCCATGGTTTTTGGATTGTCGAAATCGATTTTCTCTTTATACATAGTAGGTAAACTGTAACACCCCTTATTTTATGTTTTCAAGTTCAGACATTTGAACTTCAATCCAAAGGGGAGTGGACCCCAATGGATACTTATGGTGTGGATGCAATTAATTATTTAATCATGAAAAATAAATAAACTATTTCTGTGCATATTGACCAAATGAGATTTTTGAGATCACTTGCCAAATCCATGAGGTATGGAAAGAGGCTAAGACTTTCCCCAAAAATCTTTCAAAAATCATTGAAAGAATTTATTTCTAATTTAGAATTTTGAGGAAAAATATAGATTTCCCGAATGAGGTGGAGAGTAGTGGGGAAGAGGTAAAAAGCTAGAAAAGCAGAAAGTAGCTTTAAAAGTCCCTAAATAAGGGAAGCCTAGGAAAATAGGAATAAAAGAATCTTGTAATTGGGGTTGGTCTGTTCTAGGAGATAATCTCAGCTCAAGGGTGAATCCTGGGGATAAAAGAACTCTAAGGTTGGGAGGACTCATCATTTGCAGAAGTGGTATGCTCACAAATTTTATGCATGTTTGAGAATTAATTTTTATTATGCAGTATGGTTAATCGCTGTAGACATTATTGTATTTCAAAAAAATTCTGAAATTGATATTCCATACATTTAACAGAATGGTTTAGAAGAAATTAATCCTCTAAATTATGTGCAGTTGTAGGAATAGGATTTATGGGGAAAATCATCCAGAAGTTCTAAACCTACTAATGGTTTAAATTTGGAGATTTATACGACTCCCATAAATCATTATAGTTGTAACTTTAATGTGTTTTGTGGAAGTATGAATAATATTCTGCATGAAATAGGAAGATAGAATTAGAAGATGAAAAACCAACTATGAAAATAGAGGAGTTATAGTGATTAAGCACAATGCTGACATTGCAGAGACACCTTATTGAAGTGCATGTAGATAAACTGTAAGAATTTTGTTTTAGAAAGGAAAATCTAAACTGAGAAGTAAATATTTCTTGTTACATGAATTAAATACATGATATAGAAAGCTGCACAGCATTGAAGAAAGTAAGCAAATAGAAATGATAAGTTAAATCATTTACAATACTGAGATGAATATGTACATTTGGCCAATACAAAGCAAATAATGGAAACCTATCTAGAGACATTCTCATATCATGAAACCATCTGGGATATATTACAGAAAACCAAGATAGATAATTAGAACTAAAATTCTATGCTACTGATGAAACTCTTATAATAGAAAGATAGATGTCATTGATATGTCCCTAATGGAAAAATTCTTTGTTAGATTCTTCCTACTTGATAGGAAAAGGATAATAGTCAAACAACCTACTGATATAGAAATTTTGCTATCTGAAATAACATAATGGGTTATAGCTTAAATAAACCCCATTGGATTGCAATGAATGTAAGCCATGTATCCTGGCAATGTACCCATTTAAATTTTGTTAAGGGTTTTCTTAACCTATGCTCATAATTCCTAATGTACTCATAGGGAACAGAAGGACTATTGATAGTAACCCTCTTTATTCCAGGAATTGAAATAAAAAGTGCTCAGGTGGATATTATTAAATTTTCTAATCATACATTGAAGGGAAAATTGTATTTATGTGAATGTTATACATAACCATTAAGCCAGCAAACTGATTATTAATACAGTAACTAATTGTCTGGATATTACATAAAAATAAAACATATGTCAATGTATAGAGATCATAGAAAAATAAATAGCAGAAAGAGGACCCAAGAATTCTATTCGTAGGTAGTCATTGGAGTGTATTAAATTTGCATCAATTAATATATATACAACAATCAAGTGGAAATACTGAATAAACTCAGAAATCAATAATAAGTGTATGGTGAATATGACAGACATGTGAAACCCTATATACTATTATGAAATAGATACATAGTGTCCCAAACGAATTCGATAGGCCTCGCCCAAGCGTTGAAATCCCTGAGCATTAGTCTTAAGGGAAAATAGTATAATACAACCAGACTATATTATAATGTGCACCATAGTCAAAAAGGTAGGTCATATTCTAAGGCCGAGAATTGATTTTAGACAGTCCAGTTATATGATCAAAAAATTTACAGAGGTGCAACAGGATTTATAACAGTCGAGCCAGATAAAAATTGTTAAAGATCTCAAACGAAAAACGTAGAACCAAAGACGACCCATACATATGGGAGTATCGAACTACTGAAATCGAAATTCTCTGCGGTGAGTAGGAACCAACCTGAGTTCAAAAATGAAGACAAACGTCTTAGGTCGAAACTATAATAAGTGACGAGAGCATGGTAAGAGTGAAGATTATGATGGCGGGAATTAATATAATAACCTGCAGTAACAAGATACCAAAACAAAAAATTAAAAGGGTGAGGATAAACCAATATGAATACAACTAGAATTTAGCAAACGCCCATATACATATCAATTTACTTTGAGAAATATGGTGTAAAACGTTTTCTGGTTAATTCCCAACTCCGAAAGGGGAAACGAAACCATGAGTGTTTAATGAAAATGATTCAAAAAAGAAAAATTCATTCGACTCACTATATTAAAACTCATGAGAAATCAAAGCCTGAATGTGGAGCATATTATTATTACCGCACGACAAAAATTCCTCAACAACTCTGAGGAGTCTGCTACGACACCAACACTCTCAGAAGGTAGAGCTAATTACAAACATGAACAGAGAATCAAAATTTCAAACTCCTCCTGTAGGGTTAAATCGTAAACATAATAAGAACCTGTCTATGATATATGGCACGAATAAATTCAACAAGGCATGGCATAATAAGGAGAACGAGTTAGCTATGAATCTCACTCCTGTATGGAAACCAAGTGACTGTGTGTGTCAAGAAGTTTCGATGGCAAGACCATCCATACCACCATGTAGAAACCTTGGCCACGAGACGTGGAGAAAAAAAATGAAGGTTGTAACAAGAGAAATTCGCAATTAAGTAGAATGTCAAAACCTAACACATCCACGCCATACAGATGGCAAAATCTGCGAGAGGCATACTTGAACTTAGGGTTATATTAACGACAACCAGAGGTCTTTAATGGTGGGTTGATAGAAGTTGTGAATTCGAGACAGGAAAATAAATGTGAAACGACTTCCTCGTACCACTTCTCTTCTTGATAAAGGCAGAAGGCTTATCGTAGGTTTAGCAATGGGCTGGCACTTGAATATCATCATAGAGAAGTACACGAGAGACATTTAATGCATAGGATAAGCATGATATGCTACCTCCAAAGGGGTCGACACTCTGGAGTGAAATAGTTCTCTTTGTAAATATTGCAGGAATCGTTACAAATCAATTCAATATCGTATGTACTATCTCACACAAGCCGGACGTGATAAGGTCGCAGACCTTATGACATATAACCAAAGGCAATTCGATATAGAATGATTTCATATGATAGTAGTATGGGTGAACCATATATTAACATGTTCAATGTAATAATTTGAATTAAGTTAATGGTTGGGGTTATAAGATCTTCCACTTAAAGGGAAGTTAACTAGGATGGTTTAGAAAAAAAACAATAAGCAATGGGTATCATAATCAAAAAGGGAAGTCACCCTGATAACTTGAGGAACGAATTAATAAAATTTAATGATTCAGATATAGATCAACATACCTTAGGGAAAAGTATAGATACGAAGGTATCTGTATACATTAATGTAAGGTGTCTATGTGAAATCTAAATTGGGTGAATCCAAAGAAAAAAAAAATTGAGGCATGTTGCAAATGGTATCAGATCTCATGTTAGAAAAAACTGGGCTGTTGTTGCGCTCACTATGTAAGTTATTTTGCAAAAAAAAAAATTCTTTTGTTACTAATGTTGTTTTGTTTAGTGTACAGTGGTACTGGAACTGAAAAGTTAATGGAGGAAGGAGATGAAATTTATGTTGATTTGGATGATGAAGATAACACGCCAGATCCCAGCACTCCTTTGGTGGATATGTTGCACAAGTTGCAATAGGAAATGGCTGACCTAAGAAGACAGAGTGGCAGGCTGTCATTAGCTAGTGAGGATCAAGAAAAGCTCATAAGAGAATTGACTTCACGGAATAGCCATGAAGATGAAGGTTCCGAGAAAAGGAAGAAAGGCAAGTTCTCAGATGATTCTGAAGAAGATGACACTAATAGACATCAGTCTAAACAGAGGAAGGAATTACAGGGTGAATTCTGAAAAATTAAACCTCCCTCCTATGATGGAGAGAAAGAGGAAGATGTTGAGGCATGGTTGTTGAATATTATTAAGTATTTCAAGGTCTATGAATATGAAAGAAATCTGAAGGCCAGATTGGCTGTCTACTAGTTGCAAGGTAAAGCTACCTTGTGGTGGGAGGAGATGAAAATGGTCTGTGCCATTGATGAAAAAATAGTGACTTGGGAAGATTTCCAAGTCAATTTTAAAAACCGCTATTTGAACGAACGTTATTATGATGATAAAGCAAAGGAGTTCCATGAACTCAAATTGGGACAACTCACCATAGATGAGTTTTTCGCCAAGTTTACAAATCTGCTAAGGTATGTTCCTTATATTCGTGAAGAGAAGGCAAAGGTACAAAGGTTTTTTAACTATTTGCCTGTTGTGTACAAGGATAAATAGAGTTTGATAATCCAAAAACTATGGATGAAGTGGTGAGGAAAGCTATATTATGCTACCAGTAGTTTAAAGGAAAGGGGAACATGGAAAAATTTAGGTAAATAAGAGTGAATTCAAAGGGAAGAAATAGAAACTAGCTTACTTGAAGAACTTTGGCAGGGACCATCAGCGAAAGAAATTTAACAAACCTAAGGAAAGTCAAACTGCTCAGTCCCAAGTTGCTTCAAAACAAATAGAGGGACACAATAAGAAGGAGGGAGCAGTCAAAATGCAAGAACCTTTGAAATTTTGGGGTTGTGGAGAACCTCGTCTATTGAGGGATTGTCCACACGGAAATATTCAGATGATTATGAGGGATGGAGAAGCTACCATAGTGAATGGTATAGCAAGAAACATACCCACTATCAGTGCAGCCTTGGAGAACCAACAATCAGAACACCAGGCTACCATGGTCGAGATGGAAAGTAATATTTCTGACCAATATGTTATAGTTTTAATTGACCCGAGTGCTTCTTTGAGTTACATCAGTCCACATGTTGTAGATAAATGCAATCTCAAAACTGAAAAATTTTAGCCGTCTTAGTTGGTATAGCTAGCCACTGGCACCAAGCGAAAAGTAACTCATAAGTTACCTGAAATAGCAATTAAATTAAATGATTTTCAGACAGAAGTAAATTTAAACATTCTCCCCTTAGGCTCATATGATTTGGTAATTGGAATATACTGGTTGGAAAACAGAAAGGCTATGATGAACTGTTGGGATAAAACTCTACATTGCATAGATGAGGAAGGGAAACCCTTTATCCTCAAAGGAAAACCAAAACCAATCTCGGTAAGAAAAATATCAGCTCTACAATTAAAAAGAACAGCTAGGAAAGGATATCAAGTATATGTTGTACATGTTGAAGAATTAGGACAACAACCTAAAGAAAACCCGCTAGATACCTTGCCAGTGGTAAGAGAGTTAAGGAAGTTTTTCCAAATGAGATTCCTCATATTCCCCCAAAAAGAGAAATCGACTTTTCAATAGATTTGGTGCCTAGAGCAACACCCGTTTCTAGAGCCCCTTATCGAATGAGCCCCCCTAAACTCATGGAGTTGAAGATGCAGTTACAAGAATTGCTAGATAAATGGTACATCAAACCGAGTGTATCTCCTTGGGGATCACCGGTGCTGTTTGTGAAAAAGAAGGATGGAACCTTGAGAATATGCATTGACTACCATCAATTGAATAAGTTGACAATCAAAAACCGGTATCCATTTCCCAGAATAGATGATATTTTTGATCAAGTGAGAGGGGCCTCAGTATTTTCAAAGATTGATCTGAGGACTGGTTATCACCAACTCATAATTAAGGAGGAAGACATTAGGAAAACAACTTTTCGAACTACGTATGGTCACTATGAATTTGTAGTCCTACCTTTTGGTTTGACAAATGCCCCTGCCACCTTTATGTGCTTGATGAATAGTGTTTTGAACAAGTACTTGGATAAATTCATACTAGTGTTCATAGACGATATTCTGGTTCATTCAAAAAGTGAGGAGGAGCACAAAGAACACTTAAGGATAGTTTTGCAAACTTTGAAAGAAAACCAGTTATATGCCAAATTCAATAAATGTGAATTCTATAAAGATAATATTCAATATTTTGGGCATATTATTTCTAAACAAGGATTGGCAGTAGACCCTGAGAAAATAAAGGCTATTAGAGAATGGCCGGTGCCCACTGATGTTTCAGTAGTAAGGTCATTTATGGTGATTGTAGGTTATTATAGAAGGTTTGTGGAAAAAATTTCTGCAACAGCATATCCCATAACTTCATTACAGAGAAAATTCACCAAATTTGAGTGGACTAAAAAATTCCAAAACAGTTTTGAACAACTAAAACTAAAAATCACTAAAGCCCCTATATTGAAAATTGCAGATCCTGACAAAGAGTTTGTTGTATGCACTGATGTATGTAGAGAGGGATTGGGAGGAGTTCTGTTGTAGGAAAATTCTGTTATTACAAATGACTCTAGGAAACTTAAGAAACATGAAAAAAACTATAATGTATATGATCTGGAATTGGCTGCTGTAATTCATGCCTTGAACATGTGGCAACACTATCTTCTAGGAAAAAAATTTACATTGATGACTGATCATATTAGTCTCAAATATTTCTTTTCCCAAACTGATTTGAATGCTGGACAAGCTAGATGGCTATCTTTTATAAGTGAATTTTATATGGATATAAAACATATCAAAGGGAAAGAAAAAAAATTGCTGATGTGCTAAGCAGAAATGCTTTCCAAAACATAAGCAACATTACGAGTAGTGCTAGTTTTGATTTAGAAGAACTAGTTAAAAAGGTAGCGGATCAAGATCCAAACTATGAGAATCTACAAGTGAAAGTGTTAAAGAAAGAAATGGCTGGATACACCCAAGATTAGAAAGGGCTGATATGCTATAAAAACAGATTGTATATCCCCAATGTAGAGTATTTGAAGAAAGAGATCCTAGATGAATATCATAAGCAACCATATTCAGGACATCCTGGATATTAGAAAAAGCTAACAACTTTGAAAAAGAAATTGTTTTGGCCAGGAATGAAAAAGGATGTAGTAGAATACTTAGCTAGATGCATGGAATGTCAACTAGTCAAAGTGGAACATCAGCATCCAGCTGGTCTTTTAAATCCCTTGCCAATTTTAGAATGGAAATGGGACACTGTTTCTATAGATTTCATCACCGGGTTACCCAGAACAAAGTATCAGCATGAATCAACGATGGTTGTGGTGGACACATTAACAAAAGCTACCCACTTCATGCCTATGAAATCTACTTTTGGGACAACCCAAGTAGCAGATGTGTTCCTAAAAGAAATAGTAAGGCTACACGGGGTCCCAAAAATAATTATTTCAGATAGAGACGCCAAGTTCATAGTCGCCTTCTGGAAAGGCCTTTTTGGGGGCATGGGCACTAAATTGAATTTTAGTATTGCCTATCACCCTCAGATGGATGGTCTAACAGAGAGAACAAACCATATTTTGGAGGATATGCTGAGAATGTATGTGATGGATAGGGCATCAAAATGGGAAGACTACTTGCATTTAGTCTAATTTTCCTATAACAATAGCTATCAATCCTCCCTCAAGATGAGTCCATTTGAAGAACTCTACGGAAGAAAGTGTCGTACTCCTTTAAGTTGGAGCCAACCTGAAGATAAACTAGTATTGGGGCCAGACACTCTACAAGAAATGGAAAGAATTGTGAAACAAATACAGAGGAACGTCAAGACTGCACAAGATCGACAGAAAAACTATGCTGATAGGAAGAGAGTGCATCGAGAGTTAAAAGTGGGTGATCATGTGTACCTGCGTATTAAACCAAAAAAGAGCACACTTTATGCTGGAAGTTGTGAAAAATTGGCTCCTAGATATTGTGGGCCTTTTGAGGTGCTAGAAAGGGTGGGACCAATGGCTTATAAGCTGGCCCTACCACTCCATGTTAGATTTCATGATTTGTTTCATGTTTCGTTATTAAAAATATATGTACATGATGCTTGTCACACTGTTGATTGGAATGTGATACAGGTGGAACCATAAGTGGAGTTCCTTCCAGAGCCGTTTCAAATATTGGAGCGGGAAGAAATTGAATTGAGAAACTGAACAGTAGCTAGAGTAAAGGTGCAGTGGAACCACTTTAATACTGAAGAAGCTACATGGGAAAGAGAAGTTGAGATGATGGAAAAATATCCATATTTATTTTCAAAATGAACTCTGGTAGTTAGTTTTTAACGCCGAGGATGGTGTTTGTTTTCAGAGGGGGAATATGTAACACCCCTTGTTTTATGTTTTCAAGTTAAGACATTTTAACTTCAATCGAAAAGGTAGTGGACCCCAATGCATAGTTATGGTGTGGATCTAATTAGTTATTTAATCATGAAAAACAAATAAAATATTTCTATGCATATTGACCAAATGATATTTTTGAGATCACTTGCGAAATCCATGAGGTATGGAAAGAGGCTAAGACTTTCCCCAAAAATATTTCAAAAATCCTTGAAAGAATTTATTTCTAATTTAGATTTTTGAGGAAAAATCTAGATTTCCCCAATGAGGTGGAGAGTAGTTGGGAAGAGGTAAAAACCTGGAAAAGAAGAAAGCAGCTTTAAAAATCCCTAAATAAGGGAAGCCTAGGCAAATAGGAATAAAAGCATCTTGTAATTCTGGACGCAGAATTAGAAACATGCTTTGGGGAGGATAAGCTTAAATAAGCTACTCTAGAATAGATTGGGGTTGGTCTGTTCTAGGAGATGATCTTAGCTCGGGGGTGAGTTTTGGGGATAAAAGAACTCTAAGGTTGGGAGGACTGGTCATTTGCAAAAGTGGTATGCTCACAAATTTTATGCATGTTTGAGAATTACTTGTTATTATGCAGTATGGTTAATCAATGTAGACATTATTGTATTTCAAAAAATTTATGAAATTGATATTCCATACATTTAACGGAACTATTTAGAAGAAATTAATCCTCTCAATTCTATGCTATTGTAGGAATAGGATTTATGGGGAAAATCATCCAGAAGTTATAAACCTGCTAATGGTTTAAATCTGGAGATTTATACTACTCCCATAAATCATTTTAGTTGTGACTTTAATGTGTTTTGTGGAAGTATGAATCAAATTCTGTATGAAATATGAAGATAGAATTAGAAGATGAAAAACTAGCTATGAAATTAGAGGAGTTATAGTGATTAAGCATAGTGCTGACATTGTAGAGACACCTTATTGAAGTGCATGTAGATAAACTGTAAGAATTTTGTTTTAAAAAGGAAAATATGAACATAGAAGTAAATATTTCTTGTTACATGAATTAAATACAAGAGATAGAAATCTACATAGCATTGAATAAAGCAAGCAAATAGAAATGATAATTTAAATCATTTACAAGACTGAGATGAATATGTACATTTAGCCAAAACAAGGCAAAGAATGAAATCCTATCTAGAGACATTCTCATATCATGAAACCATCTGTTATATGTTATAGAAAACCAAGATAGATAGTTAGAACTAAAATTCTATGCTACTGATGAAAATCTTATAACAGAAAGATAGATGTCATTGATGTGTCCCTAATGGAAAAAGTCTCTGTTAGATTCTGCCTACTTGATAGGAAAAGGATAATAGTAAAACAACCTACTGACACAGAAATTCTACTATCTGAAATAACATAATGGGTTACAGCTTAAATAAACCCCATTGGGTTGCAATTAATGTAAGCCATGTATCCTAGCAAAGTACCCATTTAAATTTTGTTAAGGGTTTCCTTAACCTATGCTCATAATTCCTAATGTACTCATAGGGAAAAGAAGGATTATTGATAGTAACCCTTTGTATTCCAGGAATTGAAATAAAAAGTACTCGGGTGGATATTATTAAATTTTATAATCATACATTGAAGGAAAAATTGTACTTATCCGAATGTTATACATAACCATTAAGCCAGCAAACTGATTATTAATGCAGTAACTAATTGTCTGGATATTACATAAAACTAAAACATATGTCAATGTATAGACATCATAGAAAAATAGATAGCAGAAAGAGGACCTAGGAAATTTGTTCGTAGGTAGTCATGGGGGTGTATTAAATTTCCATCAATTAATATATATACAAAAATCAAGTGGAAACACTGGATAAACCTGGAAATCAGTAATAAGTGTATGGTGAATATGTCAGACATGCGAAACCCTATATACTATTATGAAATAGATACACAATGTCCCAAACAAATTTGATATGCCTCGCCCAAGCGTTGAAATCCCTGAGAATTAGTCTTAAGGGGAAATAATATAATACAACCTGACTATATTAGAACGTGTTCCATAGTAAAAAAGCTAGGTCGTATTCTAAGGCCGAGAATTGATTTTAGACAGTCCAATTATATGATTACAAAATTTATAGAGGTGCAACGGGATTTATAACACCCGAGCGAAATAAAAATTGTTAAAGATCTCAGACATAAAACATAGAATCAAAGCCAACCCGTACATATGGGAGTATTGAACTACTGAAATCAAAATTATCTGCAGTGAGGAGGAGCCAACCTGAGTTCACAAACCTAGAAAAAGTGACGAGAGCATGGTAAGAGTGAAGATTATGATGGTGAGAATTAATATAATCACCTGCAATAACAAGAAATCAAAACACAAAATTGAAAGGGTGAGGATAAACCAATATGAATACAACTATAATTTAACAAACTCCCATATAAATATCAAATTACCTTGACAAATATGGAGTAAAAATTTCTCTGGTTAATTCCCAACTCTGCAAGGGGGAAAAAAACCATGAGTATTTAATGACAATGATTCAAAAAAAAAAATTTGATTCGACTCACTGTATTCAAACACAGGAGAAATCAAAGCCTGAATGTGGAGCATATTATTATTACTGCACGACAAAAATTCCTCAACAACTCTGAGGAGTCTGCGATGACACCAACGCTCTCAGAAGGTAGAGCTAATTAGAAACATGAACAGAGAATCAAAATTTCAAACTCCTCCTGTAGGGTTAAATCGTAAACATAATAAGAACCTGTCTATGATATATGGCACGAATGAACTCAACAAGGCATGGCGTAATAAGGAGAACGAGTTACCTATGAATCTCACTCTTGTATGCAAACCAAGCGACTATATGCATCAAGCAGTCTCGATGGCAAGACCATCGATACCACCAAGTAGAAACCCTGGCCACGAGACGTGCAGGAACAAAATGAAGGTTGTAACAAGAGAAATTCGCAATTAAGTAGAACGTCAAACCCTAACGCATCGATGCCATACAGATGGAAAAATTTGTGAGAGGCGTACTTGAAAATAGGGTTAGATTAATGGAAACTGGAGGTCTTTAATGGCAGGTTGATAGAAGTTGTGAATTCGAGATAGAAAAATAAATGTGAAATGACTTCCCAATACCACTTCTCTTCTCGAGAAAGGCAGAACACTTAACGTAGGGTTAGCGATGGGTTGGAGCTCGAATATCATCGTAGAGAAGTACACAAGAGACATTTATAACGTAGGATAAGCGTGATACGCTACCTCCAAAGGGGTCAACACTTTGGAGTGAAATCATGCTCTATGTAAGGATTGCGGGAATCATTACAAATCAATTCAATATCGTATGTACAATCTCACACAAGCCGAACGTGATAAGGTCGCGAACCTTATGACATATAACCAAAGGCAATTCGATATAGAATGATTTATGTGATAGTAGTATGGGTGAACCATAAATTAACATCTTAAATGCAATAATTTGAATTAAGCTAATGGTTGGGGTTATAATATGTTCCACTTAAAGGGAAGTTAACTAGGATGGTTTAGAAAAAAAAAAAATAAGCAATGGGTATCATAATTAAAAAGGGAAGTCACCCTGACAACTTGAGGAACGAATTAATAAATGTTAATGATTGAGATATAGATCAACATACCTTAGGGAAAAATACAGATATGAAGGTAACTGTATACATTAAGGTAAGGTGTCTATGTGAAATCTAAATTGGGTGAATCCAAAGAAAAAATAAAAAAATTGAGGCATGTTACATAAACAGTTCAGAAATCTCTGCACTTTCACATTCTCTTCTCATATGTATGGTGCATACCTTAGCAGATTTGTGAACTTGGTGACAAACTCATCTATGGTAAGCTATTCCAATCTGAGTTCATGAAACTCTTTTTCCTTCTCATCATAATAGTGTTCATTTAAGTATTGATTCTTGAATTTGATTTGAAAATCTTCCCAGGTCACTGTTTTCTCATCAATTGTATGAACCATCTTTGTTTCCTCCCACCACAAGGTAGCCTTACCTTGCAATTGGTATATAGCTAATCTAGCCCTCAGATTGCTTTCATACTCATAAACATGAAAATATTTAATCATGTTTAACAACCATGCCTTAGCATCTT
This sequence comes from Pinus albicaulis, assembly GCA_034641835.2. Lineage (NCBI taxonomy): Eukaryota > Viridiplantae > Streptophyta > Pinopsida > Pinales > Pinaceae > Pinus > Pinus albicaulis. Next base: position 1,326,611,892 of record CM076580.1, read on the forward strand.
CCTCCTTCTCTCCATCATAGGAGGGAGGTTTTATTATTTGAAATTCACCCTGTAATTCCTTCTTTTTCCTAGACTGATGTCTAGAGGCATCATCTTCTTCAGATTCATCTGAGAGATTTATCTTATTCTTTATCTTCCTTCCAGAACCTTCACCTTCTTGGCTGTTCCATGAAGTCAGTTCTCTGATTAGTTTTTATTTCTCCTCACTCGCTAACAATAGCCTATCATTTTGGTTTCTTAGCTGGGCCATATCCCATTGCATCTTGTGCAACATAACCATCAAAGGAGCATTGGGATCTGGCGTGTTGTCTCCACCACCTAGACCAACATAGAGCTCATCTCCTTCAGCCATTTACTTTTCTGTTTCAGTACCTTTTTACACTAAAACAAAAAACATCGGTGAAATTTTTTTTTTCAAAAAAAAATATTAATTTATATAGTGAGCACAAAAACAGCCTAGTTTTTCTAACTTGGGCTCTGATACCATTTATAATATACCTCCAATTTTTTTTTATTTTTTTTCAATTCATCGCTTCTCGATGATATAAATTTGATATTCTATTTTTATTTATTTCTACTTCATAACATTCTGGCTATTAAGCAAGCCCTTCAACATATGTATCTTACTTACAGATGTTTACCTCATAATTATAAAAGATAAACTTTAATATTATTCTACATATTGAATTTCCAACTTTCATTCCATAAGTTGATTTACGATACTCTTTAATGTATTTGATAATACATTACCTATCCTGATTTAAACATTATTTAAATTTCCCTTTACCTAATTTAAATAATATGGAACCCATTTTTTTAGTTTATTGTATCAAGTATATCGAAACGTTGATTTATTCACATATGGTCCCATAAGACCTACTCATATATAATACTCTACATATATGATACATATGAATAATATCAATGCACATATGTTTATTCACTACATATATCAAACTTCAATACAGGTATCCTAAGGTATTGGGTTAATCGAATTCACCATTAATAATGTTAAAGAAATTCAATTATACCATAGAATTATTTCAATATGAAATTGCTTTGAAACGAATATTGGTTACGATTTGAGTGAATTTAATGGCTATCTTTTACCGAGATTCATATCAATTCATGCTTTGGCAATTCGGCCAGTTTGTACAACAGACTTAACTCAAGGGTTTAATGATCCTTACAACAGAGTTTATTAACATGAATATTACATGCAACATTTATTTTCCCGTTGAATCCTTGGCTTCCGGTGTACTGATAACTTGGATCTTATAGATGGATTCGTATCTCTGGATTAATTCTATATGTATTTAACTGCTCTCAATAGTATTTCACATTTAATTTCATCAATCCTTTTGTCTTGAATCATACGATTCTAGCATATCATGATACTTGTAGGGTTTGATATTGTTAAGGTTTTGAACATCCGGTTTATATTTAATGTGAACTCTCAATGGAGTTGTATTTCATTTGCCTCTCATTTTATCATAACTCTGATGTTCATGGCTAAGTTTCCTCTGGCTCACACCTGAACTGTAATGAAGAAATCTCTTTTTTTGTTCACGGACCCATCCATTCGAATGTGAAACTCTTTCATTCAGTAAGCATTTGATTGTTAATTTATTTATGAAGCTTTACACATCATTTCATGCTTTATAGTCTAATTTATGCTTGTTTATCTCTGCAATTATTATGGAATGGAACTCTGTTAATACCATACGGTTATGTCTTGTTGTATTCGTAACCCTCCTCTATGTTTCACATGGCCTCTATGGCAGAGTATAGAGCGTCTTTTAATCAATATTCTCCACGTTAATGGATATTATTGTTCAGAGAAAACCCTTAGGTGAGATTTCCCCAATTCATCTGGGTATAACTTATTTCGTTTTCATATTAGTTGGGAGTTGTAAACCCCCAATTCGTATTTTTTTTTTTACTGTATATTCTCTCAACCAAGCTTATCACCTCACAATTCATGGTTTTCTTATGAGTATTCTGTCGGTTGCCCATTTCGTGATGTAGAGGGTTTGAAAATGTTGTCCCTCGACGCTAAAATGAAGTCGAATCTGACTCTGTGATGAAGTTGAGCTTTCTCATGATTTGCTTTTGGATTTTCACAGGTAATTGGTAACTTTAATCTGGTTTTATTATATAGAGAATTGAAATGATTTTTGTTTTATTTCATTCACACTAACTTCATCTTTATCTGACGTGTGACACATGTAACTTTCCATCTCTATTCTATCCTTCGTAATAGAAGTGATACTCTAGTTTTTGGTCTATTTGTCTTCTTAGAATTTGACTCCATTCTCTCTATACAAGTCGATTTATACGCTCTTCACCGAGTATTACTACTCTGTTATAATGGAGCTAGGATTAAAATATTGTTTTTCTAAATTAAGACATTTGTTTCCTTCTTAGCCTTTTGGCTAATCTGAGGTAGATTAGATAGGTTTCCTTGTTAAAATTTCCAAGCACAATATACTATATATGGACTGTAAATTTCTGTTATAATTATAGCCTTTTTATTGGCTTACGTTTTCTCAATATCAGTACTATTTATTTTGGTTTATAATTCCATTCTATATAATTTTCTAGAATGTCATATTCATATCATATGTTTTAAACTGATATATATATATTCTTCCTACATATGTCTGTATAAATGATGCATAGTTTCCAAGGTTGTTTTATTTTTCATATCGAATTTTAATGATTACAATATATGCTAATGGAATTTATGCTATAAAATGTAGAGGTTTAACTCTTGTTATAGATCCTTCCATATTCAGAAATTTATATAGGTTACTGGTAAATTTTTATGTCATCGTTATTATTTTAATTTTAATTATCTACATATTTTATGTTTCTCTATACTGAGTTTACTTAAGAATTAATTTACAGCTAAATTAATTCACCTTGTCCCTTAGGATAATATTAGAAAATTATGATATCACTTTCATTTTACTGTATTTTACCTTCTCTTACCATAAATTTTCTAAATAGAAATTATAGGGAATTAGAATAAATATGGTAAATAAATCCATTAATAATAAGGGTTCTACCCTTTTTTATTTCATGGTTATCATTATGTTGAATTTAGTAAAAATGAATAGTAAAGTTCCAGGTGTATAATCTCACCTACTTTTCTTAGCATATTTAGATAACAATATCCATATATAATAAAAAATTTCTATTCTATGTTATAATGACTGTTCTCATGCATTTATTTTTTCAGGTTCAAAAATTCCTTTAGTTTTTCTTTTATTCTAGTAGGAATTTATATTTAGATTTACATTAGTTTGTGAAGTAAAAATCTGATTTATAACTATATTCATATTTCTATTTAATACATTAACCAGTAGTATTCGAAATTCTACTTTTTCTATTTATCTTCCATCTGTAAGATAGATAAATATTACATTCAGTTAATGATAACTATATTGGTATCTGACACCTTCATTCTCTATCATTTAAATGGAATTATCCAACTATAGGTAGATTTTGCAAATAACTAACATAATAGAGTTTCACCAGATTGTTTATTTTCTACTAAGAACATTTTATACTATAGAAGAAGATTAAAGTTATAATTTAATAGTGACCTTTGGGATTAAAATGTATCTTTAGATTTAAACCAATATCGGTTTAGAAATTATGAATGATATTTCCTAATGGCATATATTCCTACAACTATAAAGATTTTAGAGGATTAGTTTCTTCTAACCAAATCTGTTAAATGTAAGGAATTGAAATTCTGCAGCATAGCATTTTTCTACTTCTTTCAATCCACATAGACAATTAAACTTTATAATATCATCTAGATCAAGTTTATATAGCTTAGGTGTGCACACCACTTCTTCCTATGACCTATTCTCCCAACCATAGAATTCCTCTATCTCCAGAATTCACCCCCAAGCTGTGATCCTCCCAAGAACATACCAACCTCAATCTGTTCTAGAGTAGCTTACTTAAGCTATGCTCTCCCCAAAGCATGTTTCTAATTCTGCGTCTAGAATTTCAGGATTCTTTTATTCCTGTTTGCCTAGGCTTCCCTTAATAAGGGACTTTAAAGCTACTTTCTGCTTTTCCAGCTTTTTACCTCTTCCCAACTACTTTCCTCTTCATTGGGGAATTTAGATTTTTTCCCGTTCAATATAATTTAGAAATAATTCTGTCAAGGCTTTTTGAAAGGTTTTGGGGAAAGTCTTTAACCTTTTTCCATCCCTCATGGATCAGGCTTGTGATCTCAAATTCTCATTTGGTCATACTACCCACATAAACATTTTATTTATTTTTCATAAATAGATAATTAAATAAATCCACACAACAATTATCCATTGGGGTCCAATCCCCTTTGGACTTATGTTCAAATGTCTAACTTGAAAAGCATAGAAACTTGGGGTGTTACAGACAAATGATAAATTTGAGGTGGAGAATGTCACGAGTAAGAATAATTATGTATTGTGGAAACTGAATGTATGAGACTTGGTGGTGAAATAGGGGTTGGCATGATAGATTTGGATTGGGAGGAAATGGATGCCCAACGTCTCAGTATCATCAAGTTGTGCCATGTAGATGAATTTATCTTCAACATTATTGAAGAAAATTCAACAATAGGTTTGTGGGGAAAATTGGAAACACTCTATATGACAAAATATTTAACCAGAAAAATATATTTATAGAGGAAGTTTTATAGCCTCCGGATGAAGGAGGTTATTAGAGTTGGATAACACTTAAATTTATTTCATACACTAATTTTCCAGTTGTAATATATGGATGTTAAATTCAAATAAGAAGATAAAGTTATTACCTTGCTGTGTTCCTTGCTTGAGTCTTGGGATAACTTTGTGACTTTTATTAGTTTGAGCAGAATTGAATATTTATAATTTGTTTATGTTGTGGGATCTTTGTTATATTAAGAAGTGCGAAGGAAGTCTAGCATTGAAGCTTTCGTGCCAGGAGCCATGGTTGAGTGATGGAAGCTCAGGCTATTGGTCATCTTGGTTACATTTTAGCTAAGGAGAGTAATAAATTTATTGTTGTTTGGTTTTTACTCAATTGGGATTTCAAGGTAAATCATTATTTACATGTTTTGAATGTTTGTTGCTTGTTTTTTTATTTAGTTGAAGGAAAGAGCGGAGAAAGTAAGAATTTCTTCTATATTAAAATCAAAAGGAAAGAAGTGTAAATTCAAATAATGTTAGAGCAAAAAAACAGGTCATCTCAATAAAGATTATTGGAAAAGAAAGGATTATGTTGAAAACAAAAGGAAGAAAATAAAGCTAATTTAGGTAATATTGATGAAGTTTATCTATTGCGTTAGATATGGTAGATGAATTTATGCCTATTTTCAATTTTTCTCAGCATTATGAAAATTGGTTGTTAGATTCTGGTGCTTCTCTTGACATGAGTCTGCACAGAAATTGGTTCATTCCATATCAAGTTGTGAATGGTTGTTATGTGTTTATGGGTAAAATGTATCTTGTTAAAGTGTTGGGAAGGGAAATTAAAAAAAATGTATGATGATATAGTTAGAAAATTGATTGATTTTATACATCTACTTGAGTTGAGAACACATTTAGTTTTTTTTAGAGTATTGGATTTGGAAGGTTACAAGTTTACATGGAAAAATGGAGTGCCAAAAGTCTTAAAGGGGACCTTGGTTGTTATGAAGTCAGAAAAGATAAAAAACCTTTACAGACCCAGAGGAAGTACTCAAGTCAGTGAGGAGGAGATTGTATCTGATAAGGAAAAATAAGATACTCTCCTATGGCATCAACGGTTGGGCCACATGACTTAAAAGCACCTTCAGGTCTGAAATTAATTCATAATTTTAAATAATTAAGTATAGATTTTTTTCAAACATTGTGTTTATGGAATGAAATGTAAGAAAATATTTAAAGCCAAAAGTCATAATAGAAAACGAATTTTGAACAATATTCATTTGAATCATTGGGGAACATCTCCTAAATTATCTTATGGAGGTACATCTTACTTTGTAACATATATTTATGATTACTCTTGGAAATTTTGGGTATATATGTTAAAAAGAAATATTGATGTATTTAATTTACTTAAATAGTCTAAAGCTACGGTTGGAAATAAGACATGAAAATCAATTAAATGTTTTATATATGAAAATGGAGGTAAAATTACTTCCTTATAATTTGAACAATATTGCAAGGATGAAGGGATTGTTAAACATAAAATTGTTGTCTATAATCCTAAAAAGAAAGGCATTGTTTAACATATGAATCACACTCTTATGGAGAGAGACATAAGGATGATCACAAAAGCTAACTTGTAGAAGGAGTTTTGGGAAAAAGAAGTATCTAATGTTTGTTATTTTGTAAATAGATCACCTTCGGTTTTCATTAATTATAAAATTTCTGAACAAGTTTGGTTGGGTCAGACTTGTGATTATTCATATTTAAGACTTTTTGGGTGTGATTCCTATGCTCTTATTCTAAATAATCGACATTCTAAGCTACAATCAGAAGAAAAATGTTATGTATTTATTGGGTATGACTATGGGGTGAAAGGATATAAGTTTTGGGATCCTTCTTTTTGTAAGATATTCATTAGTAGAGAAGTAACATTTGATGACTCTTCTCCTCTCAAATCAAATTTTAAAAAATTTTAACATGAAAAAGTATCACCAAATCAACAGATTAAGTTGGAAACTTAGAATTTTTTGTAAATTTGGAAGGAAGAAGAAACTTATAAACCAAAAGCTGAAGAAGATAAAAAGGAAACTATAGAAGTTGAGGAACCAGTTCAAGAACCAACCACACTAAGGAGATTTATAAGGGAAATAAGAAAACCCAAACGGTATGAATATTATGCTTCATATATTTCATTGATTAATAAATATGTGGAACCTTCTTGTTATCATGAAATAATAGATGACGCAGATAATGAAAAATGGAAGAATTCTATGAATGAAGAAATGAACTCTTTAGCCGAGAAAAAATTCTCGGATATTGTAGAACTTATTAAAGGTGTTGGAAATATGATGTAATGTGTTTTCCTTGATGGAAACCTACTTGATGAAGTTTTCCTTGATGGAATCCTACTTGATGAGTTTCCTATGATAAGAAACCTATGTGTTAAAGATGTATCTACATATCAGCTCATATGTGGTGTCGAAAATAATTCGAGTAAGTGCCAGAGAAATGTTATTTTTAATATGTCACAATGTATACATGGGTTTGTAAAGGTCAAGTCGCGTATGCATGTGGATAAGTATGTCCCAAGTCGCATATGCCTATTTGTGCTCCAAAATTATAATACTAGGGGGCTTTACCATTTTATTAGCCCACAATATTGAGCACTGTATTATCTATTTGATTCTGTCCAGGATTACCATCAACATTTGAGTGGTTTTGACTGATGGTATTGGTAAAAGCTAAATCTATATAAGGAGAATAAGATCATAGTGCAAAGTGTGCATGTGGAAGGGTTGTTATTGAATAAAAAATCTCTAAGGAATATATGTATGAATGAACTCTACTTTTAATTGATAAATATGAATATATGATGCACCCATGGATATAATGATGGTTCAATATCTCTAGATCTAAACATGAAGAATCTCTAGTATGATCTACTGACGAAATGATGAAGAACTGGCGCAAGTTTGCTGAAGAAAATGAAGAAATCTGGGTAAGTTTTATAGATTTGGTATGTTCTACAAAATTTACATTTAAAGATCTATACACTAGTTGTTTGCAGTAAAAGCATGTATATACATGGGTTAGATTTATGGAAAGCGTGTATGGCAGTTAGGATTTTCTCTAGGTTATGAAAAAAATATGCACTGAGGCATACACAAGTTGGTGTGCAGGAAAGCACGTATGTACACAGCTTCAGTGAAGAAAAGTAATGTATGTTATTTGAATTAATGATTGTTCAGGGTTGATTTTGTATCTGGATATCTATTCTGAAGTCTGGGTTATTTCTGAAGTTCCGGTTACAATGTTTTCACTATTATAATTGAAGTAGTGGGCAAGATTTTTTATTGTTGACAAAGGGTTCTCTTGATGTTGTTTGATCTAGTATGAAAATTGACGAAACATGGCCTACAGTGGGTCTGAAGGTTGGAACCTTTATTATGGAAGCAAAAGCTTCCTACCAGTAGAAGCTGGTGTTATGTTCATGGGTTTGAAGCTCCCTTCTAGGAAGTGGCTGGTAAACAAGAAGAAAGGGGGTTGGAGCTCCCTTCCAGTAGCAGCTGGTAAATGAGTGAAGGTTGTAGCCTTCTGCAGGTAGAAGCCTACATACTGATATGAGTTTGGATCAGTACAATTTTGTAAACAATTTTCCATATAATAAATATTGAAGACAGAGATGATAGTAGCAGTGGTTTTCTCGCGAATTGGGTTTCCACCTTAAATATTGGTGTTCATGCGTGTTCCACTTTTGTGATGTTTTATACTACTATTATTGCACATATTTACTAATTATATAACCTAATTCATAACTAATAAATCTGATTTAAAGTTTGTTTCTGAGAAGCTTTGTAAACTATAAATTTATATCAGTATACACGAGTTTCTTTCAGCATATCCACGTATATACGCAACTTCGGTTCATAAAAGCCACATATGTAATTCTGTGACAGAAAAGGTTAAATTTATAGATATGAGCTCTATATACTGATTCACCCCCCCCCCCCCCCCCCTCTCAATATTTTTCCCAACAATTTGTATCAGATAAGGTTCTTCTAAAGAAGCTTAGTCGCTACAAGGAATATCAGCCAAGATGAGCAATCAAGATGGGAAAGCATCTATCAGGCCTCCACTCTTCAATGGAAACAATTTAATCTTCTGGAAAACACGGACAAGATCCTATATTCAGTATCTTGGAGTAGATGTATGAGCTATTGTTGAAGGAGGTTATCAATATCTAGCCTCAGTTCCAACAGATGCAACAAAAAGAAAGAACTATTAAACAAATGCAAAGGCGGTCAATGCACTATTAGGAAGTCTAACAGAATCAAAATTTATCAAGGTCATGTATTTGAATACAAAAAGGAAATATGGGACAAAATAATTCTAATCTATGAAGGTGATACAAAGGTAAAAAGTGCTAAACTCCAAACTCTCATAATTCAATATGAAAATATAAGGATGCATAATGAGGAGAGCATTTCCAGCTTCTTTTTACGTCTAGATGATATTGTAAATCATATGAGAAATTTGGGTGAAACCATAACTGACACTACTCTGGTTGAAAAAGTTTTAAGATATCTAACTTCAAAATTTGAGTCAAAAGGGTCTGCTATTGAAGATAAGCAGGATCTTCAAATGATTACTATTGTTCAACTTCATGGCATTATAACTGCATGTGAAATGAGAAAAGGAGGATCATCTGAAGTCAAAGAATCCGTCTTTAGAGCTTCTACAAAAGGAAAAGAAGTACAAGAAACAGAAGGATCAGGGTATGTTTCAGAAGAACATGAGGTAAATTTTGTAGAGAAGCTCCAACTTGACACTAAAATGTTCAGAGGTAAGCTTCGTTTCAAATTTTTTTCTTGTGGAAGAGTTGGTCATTATGCTGCTAAGTGTCCTCATAAAGAAACACATGAAATGGAAAGGAAGTAGCAAGAAGAAATAAGAATTGTTTTAGCTCTAAAAAAATTTATTATACTCATGAAAATAGTGATGGGTTATAAGATAGTGAGGAAGAATTTGATGAAGATCTTAGACTTCTCATGGCATTTGAAAAATATTCTAGGGATGAAAAGGATACATTTATGGATGCTCTAGAAGACAATGATTTTCTTGAGGAGATCAATCAGCTCAAAATATGTTTGGAAGAAAACAAGATATCCATAGAAACTCTAAAATACAGGCTTAAAGAAAAGGAGAAACATAATGAGAAATTAGAATGTGAAGTATTAGGTCTAAGAAAAGAAATTGAGAAAGTAAAGACTTTGAATCTTAGATTTTCTAAAGGATCTGAAACCTTAGATGAAATTATCAAGGTACAATGTTTTCCTCTTATGAAGATAGGTCTTGGATATGTCAGAGAATCTTCTCAGTCTTCAGCACCAAACTATCTAAAAGCAGCTATAGCCAGCCTACAACATTCTGTCGCTTAGCAAGGAAGCAGAGAAACTTTAACAGGTAAACCATGACCACATCAATACAAAGAACACTATCAGGAATACCTTTCAAAGAAATACCAACGAACAGGTAAACACAGATAGAAGGGTCCATGATCGTAGAAATTTATTTTTCAATGGACAGTGTTTCTCATGTCATAATTTTGGTCATAAATATGTTCAATGTGTTGCATACAAGGCCATCATGACGAGACAAGCAAGAAATAAGGAATTGATACTGGAGTAAAGAAGAATACATATAACAATTTTTCTCCTCTTCAAAATGAAATTGAGTGTGCTTATTGCGCAATAATGTTGGTCATGAATAATCTGAATGTAGGAGAAAATTTCAGCCAAAAGAGCATATGCCTTCAACTTCCAAAGTATGGAGAAAGAAGTAATTACAAGTTGATAACTGTGGCAGAGCTTTATTTGCAGAAGGAGAAGAAAATCAATGGTACATTGATAGTGGATGCTCAAAACACATGACAAGTGATAGAATAAACTTCTTCCGTACAATGCTCTAGAAAGAGAAAAGGATGTTACTTTTGGAAATGATACTCCTGTTGTCATTAAGGGAAAAAGTGAAAGCTAAAAATGTTATGTATGTGGATGGATTAAAGAATAACCTATTAAGTGTGAGTCAAATGTGTGATCAAGGAACTGAAGTTGTTTCTAGCTCAAAATAATGTGTGGTATGTGATCTTGATATAGGAAAAAAAATTATAAAAGGAAATAGAACACCAAGAAATTTATATGTATTGAAAAGCTATAAAGAACAATGTTTCTTGGGTAAATATTCAGAAAATTTCTTATGGCATAGAATATTGGGGCATTTGAGCTTCTCTCAAATCAACAAATCTAGCAGATTCAAAGTTGTTCGTGATCTTCCCAATATTACTGTGTCGGAGAGTACCATATGCAAATCTTGCCAATTCGGTAAGCAAACCAGAGTGCAATTTAATGCCAAAAAAGGATCACCAATTAATTCTCCTTAACTAATTTACACTGATATACATGGACCTATGAGAAAAAGGTCACCCCGTGGAGAACAATACTATATTATGTTTATTGATGATTTCTCTAGAATGTGTTGGATTAGGTTACTAAAACACAAAGATGAAACATTCAAAAAATTTCAGGTCTTCAAAGCACTGGTTGAAAATGAATTAGATCTAAAAATCAAGTGTCTTAGATCTGATCGAGGAGGTGAATATATATCAGATCAATTATTTGATTTTTGTGAACAACATGGCATAAAAGGACAGTTTTCTGTAGCTGGTACCCCACAACAAAATGGCGTAGCAGAAAGAATGAATAGAATAGTTCAACAGATGGCTTGGGCTATGCTTGATGATTCACGAACACCTGAAACATTTTGGGGAGAAGTAGCACATACTGTTGTAAATATTCTTAACAAAGCACATATTTGTGTAAACAGTGATAAAAATCCATATGAGCTCTGTTATGGTAATCTTCTCACTGTAAAGCATTTTAATGTTTTTGGAAGCAAATTTTTTATCAAGAACAATGATGAAAAACTTGGCAAGTTTGAACCTAGGGTAGATGAAGAAATATTTATTGGTTACTCTTCTAGAAGTAAAGCATATAAATGCTACAATAAAATACTTCAGAAGATTGTTGAATGCGTTAATGTTGTAATTGATGAATCTCTCTTAGCTCCAAAAGGAGAAATACAAACAACAGAAGAAGACGATGATGATGTATATCTTCTTGCATCTAATAGAGATAATTTATAAAGTGAACCCAATGAAGTAGTAGAAGAAGATCTATTTTAAAATATTCCATCCACATATGTTCAAAAGAATCATCCAAAATCTCAAATTTTTGGAGAAAAGGGATCAGGTGTCCAAACAAGAAGAACCCTTGTAGGGTCTACTAGCTATCTAGCATTTTTATCCACCATTGAACCACATAATGTCAATCAAGAAAGAAAAGATGAACGTTGGATTCAAGCCATGAATGAAGAAGTTGATCAAATTGAAAAGAATCATACTTGGTAACTAGTTCCAAGACCTCATGATAAAAATGTTATTGGAACAAAATGGATATTCACAAACAAATTAAATGAAAATGGAGATGTTATTACAAACAAGCTAAGACTTGTTTGTAAAGGGTATGCTCAAAAAGAAGGTATAGACTTTGAAGAAACATTTTCTCCTGTAGCTAGACTTGAAGCCATCAGAATGTTTCTTGATTTTTCAAGCTTTCAACAAATCAAAGTTTGTCAAATGGATGTTGAATATACTTTCCTCAATGGCGATCTAGATGAAGAAGTTTATATATAAAAACTAGAAGGATTCATTTAGGGAAATGATGAAAAGCTTGTTTCTAAACTTAGAAAGGATTTAGATGGTCTCAAACAAGCTCTAAGGGCATGGTATTATCGTCTTGACAAATATCTTCATCAAAAAGGATTTTCAAAGGGTTTTGCTGATAGAAACTTATACACAAAAACTGAAAATGATAAACTATTGATTGTGGATGTATATGTTGATGACATCATTTTTGGAACTAATAAAGAGTCCATGAGTAAAAAATTTGCTTCTGATATGCAACAAGAATTTGAAATGTCTTTACTTGGGGAAATAACATTCTTTCTTGGCTTACAAGTGCAACAAGCAATAAATGGCATATTCTTATCACAAGCAAAATATCTTAAGCAAATTCTGAATAAGTATGGGATGGAAGATTGCAAACTTGTAAGAACACCAATGATAACCGGGTGTAGCCTTAGATTTCATGATGATTCTTCCACAGTGAATCAACCAAAATAAAGATCCATGATGCAAAGTCTATTGTATCTAACCCGGACAAGACCTAACATTATGCATGCAGCTGGGATTATTGGATGATTCCAAGCTAATCCAAAAGATTCTCACCTTTAGGCTGTAAAAAGAATATTCAAATATCTACAAGGGACTCAAGACTTTGGTCTATGGTATCCAAAGAATGTTGATCTCACTCTTCATGCTTACATAGATGCAGATTAGGTTGGAAATGTTGATGATTGGAAGAGCACTAGTGGTGGTGCATTTTATATGGGGCCCCAATTGGTATCTTGGTTCAGCAAGAAGAAAAGCTCTATTTCCTTATCTACAACAGAAGCAGAATATGTGGTTGTCGCATCATGTTGCACACAACTTCTTTGGATGATGCAAACTTTACAAGACATTCAAATCAAATGGTCACCTCCCATATCCATTATGTGTGATAATACAAATGCCATTAGTATCTCAAAGAATCCTGTTATGCATTCCAAGACCACGCACATTCCTATCAAGTATCACTTCTTACGTGAACAGGTGCTTGAACAAAAGGTGGAATTGGAGTATGTTCCCTCCAAAGAACAAGTTGCTGATATATTCACTAAACCTCTTCCTAGGGAAGCATTTGAATATCTCAGACAGAAGATGGGAGTTGTCTCTGCCGCTCAGAAGATCGTATCTGCTTAAATTCAGAAGGTTAAATTGGATACACGAATTTCATATAGAATAGTAGCGTATATACACGAGTTTATATACATAAAATCGTGTATGGGTTTTTGCTGGCACAATTTTTTGGGTCAATATGTTCAAAACAATTGCAGCGTTGTTGGGTATCTCTGGTGATGTTCCAGTTTTCACATTTCTATTTCTCTAAGATTTTTTATGAAGATGCCTTGATGATTTGTTGTTGAAATTATTCAGGGTGCACAAGCTAAGGAGGAGCACTTGTCCTATGTGAAAGAATGTATTATTGGCATTCTAAGTGTTTGTTGTAGTCTTATCTCATGATTGAGATTCACTGGTCTTGTTTATAAAAGTTCATGTTGAGATCTATGATGTAGATTTTTATATTCATTCATGTAAGGACTTGGTCAAATTTGTAAACCCACTTGGTTGGGTAGTTCAATCAAATATGTAATTCCACTTGGTTGGATCATTAATGTAAATATGAGTCCTTCGTGATAGGAATGGTCATACTTGGTTGATTTATAGAGTCATGTACTTCATTGAAAAATCTATCTAAAGGTTTAGCATGAACTCAGGGGGAGCATGGTAAATTTAGTGCACTTCAGATCTATGAAGCTCATCTTTCTACAAGGGAAGAGAAACCTTGTTTTGGTTTTGATCTGCCCTTTGCCCTTGATGTCAAAGGGGGAGAATATCATGGTGTTTGAATAATGGTTATGATTAATGTATCTATCTTTTGTGGTGATCAAACATCATTATGGTTTCCATCAAGTCCAAAGGGGGTGATTGTTGGCAATATGATGTAATCCATTGTCCTTGATGACAACCTACTTCATGAAGTTGTCCTTGATGGAAAACTACTTGATGAGTTGCCTCTGATAAGAAACCTATGTGTTAAAGATGTAAGGATGATGTATCTACATATCAGTTTAGATATGAAAGAGAAAATTATTCCAGTGAGTGCCAGAGAAATGTTATTTGTAATATGTCACAATGTATATGTGGGTTTGTAAAGGCCAAGTCATGTATGCACGTCGATAAGTACGTCCCAAGTCGCATATGCCTATTTGTGCTCCAAAATTATAATACCAAGGGACTTTCCTAGGGTATTAACCCATAGTATTGAGCGTTGTATTATCTATTTGATTCCGTCGACGATTACCATTAGCAGTTGAGTGGTTTTGACTCATGGTATTGGTAGAAGCTAAATCTATATAAGGAGAAGAAGATCATAGTGCAAAGTCTGCATGTGGAAGGGTTGTTATTGAATAAAAATTTTCTAAGGAATATCTGTATGAATGAAGTCTTCTTTTAATTGATAGATCTGAATCTATGATGCACCCATGGATATAATGATGGTTCAAGATCTCTAGAGCTGAAGATGAAGAATCTCTAGTATGATCTGCTGAAGAAATGATGAAGAACTAGTGCAAGTCTGCTGAAGAAAATGAAGAAATCTGGGTAAGTTTTATAGATTTGGTCTATTCTGCAAAATTTACATTTACAAATCTATACACTAGTTTGTCACATTAAAAGCACGTATATACGCGGGTTCGCTTCATGGAAAGCACATATGGTAGTTAGGGTTTTCTCCAGGTTATGAAAACAATATGCACTAAGGCATACCCAAGTTGGTGTGTAGAAAAGTGTGTATTTACATAGATTTAGTGAAGAAAAGTAGCATATGCTATTTCAATTAATGATTGTTCAGGGTTGATTTTGTATCTGCATATCTATTCTGAAGTCTGGGTTATTTTTGAAGTTCTAGTTACAGTGTTTTCACTGTTCTAATTGAAGTATTGGGCAAGGTTTTTGATTGTTGACAAAGGTTTTTGTTGATGCTATTTGATCCAATAAGAAAATTGATTAAACGTGGTCTGCAGTGGGTCTAAAGGTTGAAGCCTTCAGTATGGAAGTAGAAGCTTCCTGCTAGTAGAAGTTGGTGTTATGTTCAGGGGGTTGAAGCTCCCTTCTAGGAAGTGGCTAGTAAACGAGAAGAAAGGGGGTTGGAGCTCCCTTCTGTTAGCAGCTGGTAAATGAGTGAAGGTTGTAGCCTTCTGCAGGTAGAAGCCTATGTACTGATATGAGTCTGCATCAATACAATGTTGTAAACAATTTTCCATATAATAAATATTGAAGACAGAGACGAAAACAACGGTGGTTTTCTCCTGAATTGGGTTTCCACCTTAAATTTTGGTGTTCATGTGTGTTCCACTTGTGTGATGTCTTACACTGTTGTTAATGCACATATTTAATGATTATCTAACATGATGCATAAATGATAAATCTGATTTAAAGTTTGTTTCTCAGAAGCTTTCTAAACTAGAAATTTATGTAGTATATGTTAGACTCCTATACCAATAGGTGTCATTTTTCATGATTGTCTTGATTGAACTATGGAATATGTTCAAACCTTTTTCTTGAGCAAAGGTGTTCCATATTCTTGAAAAAAAAAACCAAAAAATCAAAAAATTTAAAAAATGTAAAGAGGGTATACCCTAAAAGAAAAATCAAAGGGTAAGAAAAATAAAATGGTCAAAAAAGTGAAAGAAATGAACCCCAAACAAAAAATAGACCAAGGAAAGTGTGCGAATCCAAATGCCACTACTATTTC